>JAJHUR010046495.1:393-25558 GCA_027495735.1 Lutjanus campechanus | reverse complement strand
ATTACAACAGAACTGTACTGTAAACTTACAGTTCTGTTGTAATGTGTCTCTAATTACCCTCTAATAACATCTAATATGGATCTAACGAAGGGTTTAATACAGTCTAATAAAGAACATATTATTTGTAGTTTTTGTTTAATTTGAAACAAAGTATGTCTGGTTACATCTGTAAAATAAAGTTGGACTGATTTGTTGAATCATATTTGAGTATTTGACGCTACACCACCTGTTCTGTTGGATATTAAAACTAGTTTTCTCCAAGTATATACACCACAGACGCCTTTCATTTGCATGCATGACATGTCAGTTCTGCTGTGCACACAGCTGAATTTAAGCCCTCAAAAGTTACAGAAATATACATGCCCCTTACTCGCGCAAGTGTGTGCAGCAAGATGATCAACAACACCGTTTATTGCTTTGTTTACTTGTTGTGAGGCTTCTACGGGAAGCTGTGTTAGTTGCTTAGCCCCGGGTTATACACACGATAGGCAGTCGAAGACCTCCACTGCAGCTCCGTGTCCAGTCTGTTCACCATCTTCACAGCAGGGTTTTGGTGAAAGAGATTTATTCGAAAGCTTCCCCTTAAAAAGTTTACAGAAATGTGAGTGAGTTCTGCACACAGATTATACAGTATATGTGGACAAAGTTGAAAAGGACTTGAGTGTCAAGAACCACACACTGTAAGAGAGCAGATGATTCATAACCTCAAGTCTTGCTGGTCACCCTGTAAACCTGATTGTAGTAGTACGATAATATTATAAAGTGTGTCCTTGGAAAATGATTCAGCTAAAACGTCCTCACAGCTCTGTAATCCGAAACGGGTCTTTAGCAGAATGAAATGAGAGTTGACTGTAAGGCTGAATGATATGTTACAAAAAACACATATTGCGGTTATGTTGGCAGATATTGGGATTGCGATGAGTCACAGTTTTTGTGGAATGATTTTTGCTGAGATCTGTGCAAAACAAGCATGTTCTCTTACGTCTGGAGAATATTATTTGTAGGCCGGGGGTTTTCTTTTGCACCACAATGCTTCATACATAATGGTATGTCGTGACACATTTTTCTTTTATCAAAAAATTGCAGCTCCTGAGATTTGGATATTGCACTTGGCCATATTGTTATTCCGATGATATTTATATTTGTTTGTATGCCTCTGCACCTGAATGCTTTGATGGAATTTCTTCAAACTCGGTAAACAAATGTCTGCATCCATCCGTCCATCCAAATGACCTCATATCCATCCCGTTATTGTGAACGTGATATCTCAAGAACGCCTCGACTGAATTTCTTCAGATTTGGTTCAAATATCAACTTGGACTCAATGATGAACAGATTAGAATTTGGAGGTCAAAGGTAACTGCGACCTCCCATCCCTCCCATTCTTGTGAAGGCGATATCTCATCAACATCTGGATGGAATTTCTTCAAATTTTGTGCAAAATGTTCAGCTCACTCTCAGTCCTCTGTACTTCTCTGTAAAAATAATTCCTAAGTGAAGAAACTCCTTCAAAGGCTTCACTACATGTATTATATATGATACACACTGTACATTCGCTACAACCACTGGGAGGTAGTTTTAGTCAATACATAACGTATATACTTTCATATTTTCTCTCATACTTCTTATTGAACCAGCTATGGTGATAGCTCTGACTTCTGGTATGACAGAGCACAAATAAACCCAGTTGTAGAATATCACTAGTGACTCACTGGCCTAACCCCATCATTAATGTCATGCATACATATTACCCCATGGTGTGTTGTTCCTACCATGACACCACATATTCTACAGTTGCAACTTTGTGCATTCTGACACCATTCTCCTGGGTGTTGATTGGATTTCATGCAGCCATCGGGCTACGACCAGCCCGTGGCAGGGGTTTATTGATGAGCAGCAAATGTTGTGGCCGACCCAGTGCTATTTGAACAAGGGGATCTTATATCTTCCCCTCCCGCTTCTATTTCTGAATTCATCCCCGTCCCCGAGCTCCGAAAAACCCGTCTGCAGTTCTGTTTATGCAGATAAAGTAAAGTGCAGTCTCTTTTCGTGTTTTTCTCCATCCATATGCCCTCCTCAGCAAGCAACCGAATAGCCAGTTTGCAGTTTATTCTCAAAGTCTATTAGAGTTCTTCTAGACTCCTTCACATAGAATGAGTGAATCATATTCTCTAGTGACCTTGGTGTACAGATTTACTACAGTGCTGCAGATACCACAGTCGTTCCATGTTGATATGCACCATCTTTAAAATTCCCCTGTTTGTGTGACATCCGGAACAATTGTTTTTGGTCAGTGCTAAAAGATGTATAATGCGACCAGACCTTGTGGAGTGAAGTATGAGTCATAAGCATTCCCACGCGTTTGGCTGGTCAGAACACGCACACACTTCAAGTACAGGCTGACTGTAGGCCATTCCTGTGAAGGACATTTTCAGAGCTTGAAAAATTAATGTCTATGGATTTGTGGTGTTGAATTATTAAGCCAACAGGCTGGAAATCACCTGAAACAGATGGGCTCTAACTAGGAGACAAGGATGCTGATATACACACACCTCACACATTCAGTCCCGAACATATGTTGGGCCAGCACTTCCTGAGGCATGTACATATGCATAAAGTATGCTGTCTGCAAGCGAATGTGATCAATCAGGATTGTTATACTGATGCTTCATTTTCCTGTGGTGTAGATGGCTGACTTATCTGCTGCTGCTCATCCTGGATCTGGTCATCTGCTTGGCCATGTGCTTGGGGATGGCTAAGCAGTCTCGCTGGCTGCTTATCACGTAGGTATCCCGAATGTGTATTTTGAGGTATTTGCCTTTTATCTTGTTTCTGTGGCCCTTTTTGTGTCACAAGAGAGTCTTGATAAATGAGTCCAAAGTATACTGGAGCACACAAGCTCAAAGCAACAAACTTTATTCAGTGACTAATGTTTCCACATCAGAGTCAAACAGAACAGAGGCTCAAATATTCTTAAACAACCTCCTCTAATTAGAGAAACAGTATTAAAATTTCATATCATGGTTATGTTCATTGTTCAAATGTTCAGAAAGTACCGATCCACAAACTGAAAACATTTCTCCAAGCTTTATACCGAAAACCTCTCAACAATTTGAAGTAGCATCATGACCTGCGCAAAGTCAGTGTTTTCACTGACACAAAACCCACGTTGCTCTGCCTGCGTCTGAATGAGTGAATTTAAAACATCTTGTTTGCCCCCTGGTGGCTGGCTGCGGTATTGAACTCAGTGTAGAATGTTTATTACAGAATAAACGTTTTATTAGATAAGACATGGGTCAAACTGAAATATCAAAGTACACATCAAATAAATGTTTGTCCAACATGGTTGCTGTCATATCACGTTCAAGTGTTAATTTAGTTTGGTTTTAATTAGTTATTTTATGCTATAAAAAGTAGGTTTCACATCATGATTGACAGCTGAGTCCAGCTAGTAATTTACACGGTCAGCTTTATGGGCGGGAACTCCAAAACATGATCACTGCTGCACAGACTCTGGCTCCAAATTATGTCTCCAGTGTAAAATGGCAGTGCTCATATCCAGGATTTTTTGGCTTCATTTTTGTACAGTGGGAGGAAGTGGAGATGCGTCAGTTGAGACAAGATTCACACGTATACAATATTAAATATATTAAGAATAATTAATGGACTTAAATCAGTAAGCATGTATATGACATGTAAAAAATATGAATAGCAATGATCAATAACTTGTATCAAAATCCATATAAATATCTAGAATATCACTCTCTTAATAAGGAACTCTTCAGCATAAACTAGAGCAGTGGGCTGCATGTAGAGAAGCACTGTATTAACAATTGATAAGAAGTGACACTTGTAAGAGATGTCTGAGTTAACATCCAATTCTAGAAAGCAGACCAATCGCTGACAATGTCAAATTGCCATTATCAAGTAATATGAAATAATCCCAAACAAGCAAGGCTTGACTTCAGACTACAACAAACAAGTCAGGCTATGCTCTTTGTTTGGTCCAGATGGACTTTACATCCTCGTATGTAGCCTGCGCCAATTAGAAATTTATACAGCATAGGCTGGAAAAATAGGAAGAGGCCTAAAAAACTGCATAACATCAGGGTTCCCACTTGAAAACAATATTAGAAAAGGAAAGGAAAAATAAATATCTAAACCACTTCTCAAGATATCCATAAGCAAATACATAAAATATATCAAAATTTAACAATAATTAATCAAAATCAGATATAAATATCTACAATAGTACTCCTCAAAATGAACTAGAAGAGTTGGCAGCATTTGGAATAGTATTATCTTACCTATTCATAAAAAGGGAGGCTTGTAAGAGATGTTAGAGATTATCTTGGCCTTGAGAGCACTAGACAGGCCTACAATTCCTTCTGAGTCCATTGAAAAGTGTTTAACCTCCTTCTTCAGCCTTTTTTTTTTTTCTTGTGGTCCATCTCTGTTCTCGTTGGCCTCTACCAGGATCACAGACTGCAGACAGATAG
Source organism: Lutjanus campechanus (assembly GCA_027495735.1). Classification (NCBI taxonomy): domain Eukaryota; kingdom Metazoa; phylum Chordata; class Actinopteri; order Lutjaniformes; family Lutjanidae; genus Lutjanus; species Lutjanus campechanus. The sequence goes on along the minus strand of JAJHUR010046495.1, from coordinate 21,059 downwards.
GGCACCAGTCAGCCTCTCTGGCACTGTGTAGGTCACTCCATTAACAGCACCACACGATAGTATTACATCTTCAAATAGCCCTGGCAATGACTCCGCCTTAGATCCTCTCCTCTGTGACTTGCATTTTATTTCCATATACAATTAAAGGCAACCTTATAGTAAGTAAGTAATACACACTGAATCTAATCAAGCCTGATCAGTTTGCTCAACCTTAATCCTACTGACTGGTCAAACAAATGTCCACTGGGACTTAAGGATGAACTGATTAGATTTTGGTGGTTAAAGGTCAAGGTCACTGTGACCTAAGGCCCACCCCTGTTCTCATGAATGTGAACATCTGGACGGAATTTCCTTAAATTTGGCACAAACCTCCACTTGGACTCAGTGATGAATTGAATAGAATTTCGACGTCAAAAGTAAAAGTCACTGTCACCTAAAAAAAAAAAAGTGTTCACACCCTATCAAAAAAAAAATCCACTCAAATGTCTAATGGCATGATGACATTTTAAATCTAAAAGGTCAAAGGTCAACTTCACTGTGACATCAATACTATCTGAGTGAAGACGGCATGTCTCTCACTGGAAATTATTCTCTGGAATCATCATCAATATAGTGATTACATCCATTTCCCTTCAAAACTACACATATTATATGAATTTCTTGCTGTGGTGGTTGTTTCTTCCAGCGCTTAGGCATAGTAGTTTAGTCATTATATGTTAAACCTTTGTGGGATGTGGGTCAATGTCATTTTTTATCGTCTCAAACTAGATCATAACCACCGCAGCTTCTTCTGTAAACAAAAAAAGAAGTTTAGATTTCAAGCCCCTGGAAGATATAGAAAGATCAGTAGGAGGATGAACATTTGATTTAGTAAATCGCAACAGGTAATTTAAACCTGATGCTGATGTCTGACAAGCAAATCCACAGTCCAGACTTCCCATCCCATTTGCCCAATTTAGTGCAGCCTACGAGTCAGTGTTAGCAGATGATGCTCAGGATTGCTCTTCACATCCCTCTCTGATGGGTCTCACTAATGCCTATTGATCGCTCAAGCAGGATGAGTCCGCTCCCTTAACTAATTATTAAGTGCTCTCAGGCTACTTTATTGGTGCTTTCAAGAAGGTCTGAGGAGTGAGTTGAGAACAGAAGCGCTTTGCAGCCTTTTTACATCCGTCGGGGGGGCTATTCTAAATCACAGCACTTTCTCTATCTTCTTCTGCCAGTGGTCACTGAGAAATTGTGGTTAATAGTGGGCAGATCTTTTATTAATGCTTTTTTCATAATCCACCTCCGCAATGTTAAGAGCCTCTTGAACTCTTTTCAGGCAAAAGGGGGGCACATAAAGCAGGAGGTCGACAAACTAAGGCTCGTGTCAGCTTTGATTGACAGTGACAGTGTCAGTGATCGGCAGTGATTGGCAGCTGATATGTCCCTGATTGACAGAAAGTGCAGCCAATTAAAATGTTGCCAGTGGAATCCGGCAGAGCAAGAAAAGACGAAAGGCAGAGATGGAAAGTCCCCAGACTTCAAGTGGTATCATCTTTAGTTGTGGCCTTGTGAGACCTCTATTGAACTGCTTCAATCAAACGTATTTCTGAATAGAAAAGATCTTTTTTTTCTATAAGTATAGAGCTAACAAGTGAATTCAGCAAGGAGTCATGAGTTAATTTATCTTTATATCGCTCCGTGATAAATTGAATTTCAGCTGTATCGTCTAATCTACGATGCACCAGTACAAAGCGCGAGTTGGGCCTCTGTCTGCAGGCAGAACGAGAACAATTCCCAAGCAAACGCTGAAAAGAATAAATCAAATTAACTAGGTGAAAAAGGGCTACAGATCATTGGTACAAAGACAAACGGATTCATCTGCTTCTCCCTATGTGTCTTTCCCTGTCACCCCCTCTGTTTCTCTTTCTCCTATTTGCTGCTTTCCCCCCAGGATCATGGCTTTTGTAGTGCTGTCTCTGATCCTGAGCTGGGCCTCACTGGGAGCGGGCACTGCTACAGCTGTGGTGAGAAAACACTGGAAAAAAAAAAAAAATCTTTCTTGAAAATCTTGTCACACATGCTTCTTTATTTATTTATGTGTGTTTGTGTTTGATTGGACCCTCTGACACTCTCACAAACCAGTTGGTTCTTTTTTAACCCACAGAGTTGAGCCCTTGATGCCGACGGGTCTTGTATTTAGCTTTCCCAGCTCATGCAATTACTTCCCAAGGGTATTACTGTCAATAAGCATGTGTTCTTGGACATGTCTCCTGATTAAAGAGTGTCTGTACATGTTTGTTTAGTTTACAGCGGGCACTTTCCTACGGTCAGTCATGCAGTAAAGCTGATTACAAGTCCCCAGCCTTTTAGGTTAATCAACCCTTGGCCCCAGCGTTGTAAACAAAGCTGTTTCTAGCATTAATTACTAGCTCTGCTTTCTTCAAAATCTCTTATTTCATTGTATTCGGCTTTATTTGTCTTTCCTTATGTCCTCCTTGTTTGTGACAGATTGTTCTCTCTTTCTGTCTGTACACCATGTGTTCAGCACATCTGTGCTTAATGGAGCTCGCATTAGGGACACTGTCTGGGGTACGAAAAGTAACCCCTTGCTTCCAGTCTCCCTACATCCCCCATGTCCCCGGTCTCCTCTCTTCGATCTCCTGTAGATTATCCCATCTGTGGATTACCCCGTGGGATTTTACATCTGGACAGTTGTTTAAAGTGAAGCACGGGGGAAGAGAGAATGACGCAGAGGGATGGGTGACAGCTGATTTCAACCAAAGTTAAACAAGAAATGTGTAATTTATGTAGTGTACTAAATCATAAAATGATCGTGATATGTCATCAGATATTAAGGAAGAATGTTAAACTGAAATACCAGCTTCCCAGACAACAATGTTACAGCCAGCATGTTCTCCTTTGAAATGTCCGTTCTGGGCCAAAACGTGTGTTTTTGTTTGTCTGTTTCACGTTGATTAGAGCTCAAATTAATGCAGGATGTTTGCCAAATGAGTAAGTGTCTGTTTATGAGCTGTAAGGAATCATTAATAATCTTTAATGAGGAATAGATGTTTATAACATTTAAATTAAGCAATATGTTACTGGAGTCTGGCAGACAGTGAGACAGTAACTGAACTCCAACTCCAGAGTGTGTATTTTAGAGCAGTGTGCTTTTGTTTTCAGGATAACAGGTTTAGCTTTACATTGACAGACAACTGACAGTTATTAACAGCTAATCAACTTACAGGACTGGCTGTCACTCATTATTGTCAATATATAATCCTGTTTAGTGTCCCTGCAGACAACCTGCATGAGCTTAAGTGGAGTTTTTAGGTATCTGTGCTTTACTATTTTTCTATGACAACTTTTTTACTTTTACTCCTTTTACTACTTTTACTCTTAGAATTACTGATTATTTGTATTTTGCATCATTGCGCACCACCTTCCCAACATCAAGACCAATTTCAACCTAAATGGTTTCCTTGGTGTATCCATTATAAGACAAAAATGACGCAACAAGACAAAAATAATGTAACAAGACGAAAGCGACATAACAAAACGAAAACGCTGTTATGGAGATGTAACAAGACAAAAACAACGTTAATAAGACAAAAACAATGTAAAACAAATAACAAGAACAAAGACAAAGACAGAAAATGATGTAAAAGATATACGAGACAAAATCAACCTAAAACAAGATGTAACAAGATGAAATAAACGACACTGTAAAAGACGTAACAGGACATAACAAGACAAAACAGAGAGGGAGACTCAATCATGGAGAAAAGAAGAGATTCAGTTAGCTTTGCACAGAAACAGCCAGTAGAAATGTCCCTCAGAGGGTTATTTGTTACTTTTCTACTTTTCAGAGCCTGGGTAAAGAAGTTCATTCAGTACTTCTCTTGTGGTGCTCACTGAAGACAGAGCTCCCCTGCAGTTTTAAAACCAGATTACCAATATCTTTGACCGTGCTTGGAGCTTAGCATAGCTCATTATAGAAAAACATTGACCCTGCATTAAAACCTCTGACCTTTTCTGGCCGACTTATCCAGAATAGTTGAGTACAGCTCGTCTCCAGCATGCATCTCTGTCAGACTGTTGCGTCACAAGTGAGCTGAGGTAAATATGCTCAATAACTTATCCTACCTGCCTAGTTATTAACAGAGAGGCCGTTCCCTCCACACAGAAGTGGATTATCAAAGAACAGGGTCTTCAGTAATAGCGCTTGAATTTGGGACAGTAGGCAAAAGTAAGTATAAAGACATTACTGAAAAACTGCACGGTGCAATAACATGGTACATCTTGAAAGGAAGGTAGATGATAGTGGTGTCCTAGAAAATGCTCATAAATTTATACATATTTGATGAGATGAAGCATAAACAAAATGTCCCTGCTAGTATAATGAGATACTAGATGAAGGGTAACGTCCTAACAGTGCTGTACAGTTTTTGCTGAAAACACATGTCATGTGATCGACTTCAGAGATATGGTAATCTGAGACTGAGGTGGAACAAGTATGAATCTAAGCAGTATAGAAAGGGAAAATTAAGCTTAGGTAGGCTCATTGTGTGTCACGTCTTGCTTTCCAGTTACATTCCCCTGTGTTTTCTTTTGTTGCATCCTGTGTTGCATCATGTTTTCTTCATTGATCATTGCTTTGTTGGATCGAAGCAGGTTTGCTCGCTGAACTGGTTTACGATGACAGGCTCTGCGAAGATACTTTTTTGATCGTGGGCTGACATAAAAAGCAGCGGACACGAGGCTATATTAGGAATATATGACACAAGGCTTTGATTTTTGACTCTGCGTCACAACAGATTTCTTCATCCCTTTGAATTTGATCAGTTTGAATGTCAGCCTTTTATCTTACCCATCTGTTAATTATACATGTATGTGAGAAATTATTCTGTTTAAGTTATTTTTCATTATTTTCCCCCATTATACTACTATTATTTTTGACTGGACTGCAACTGCGGTGCAGCCCTGCAAACGTGGCTGTTCATGACTGACTGACTGACTGAGCAGCTCCATTACTCTTTCAAAATGAATTGGTGTGAGGGCAAACATCGGGTCATGATCATAGGTGCAGTCTTTTAAACGTTGGAGTTTTAAATAATTATATCTGGTTGCATATGTAGCATATGAATTGAGAAATATATTCACCCTCATAGTCTCTGGCTGGAGACCAGCTGGAGAACTACGTAAGACATGCTAACTACTTTACTGCGTTCTGAATAACATGTTTAATATTATCAGAATGTGGGCTCTCTCCAGCACTAAACAGTAAGCAGTGAACCGGGTATGCCAAGTTACTTTGGTGCATCTTTACATGCACCGCAGACAGTGAATTAACAGTGTGTATGTGATCCACCAACCAGCATGTATTTTAGTCGGAAATCTTAATTTTTGATACAGTTTGCCTCTCATTTCCAAAGTAATGCAGCAAACAGAGGCTGGTAGAATTGAGACGACAAAATGTGAAGTTTGTACTGAAATATAGTTTATCTTTATGGTTCATATTGATGCCGAATTGACAAGAAAACTGTTGACATATGACGCGCTTCATCTGGTGTTTCTAGAGTTACGAATTTTAATGGACATGTAAGAAATTGTTAAAATGTCATATTTCTTGACTGGAGTTTGGCGTAATGTTTTCCCCACAGAGTACAGGGAACTTTACTTTCATTCAGACTGCTAATATGTATGTTATCAACATTTTCATGACTACAGAAACACAAGGTAACTGCTAAAGCATAAGGTTGTCTGGCGTTGACTGCTATTAGATATTGCTTTGATAATGATTTAGTATCGCATGTATTGATTACTGACGGTAGCTGAGTGATCAGGCTAATTAGCAGCTAATTGCAGCCACTCAGTTTCTAATGGCAGAAAGCAGTAAATGTTGCCCTTATGTCCGTGTTTTTAAACTACTTTCTTAATTATAGAGCATGGAGCATGCACAGAGCAGATTCTGTGAGAAAACAGCTCTCTCCGTGAGCCGAGGGGCATGAGGGAGAGCACACAGTTACAGCACCCCAAATAACAATCACCCTGACAAAACACTCAATACAGAGTGAGTCTGTGTACAAGTCAGAGAAAAGTGAGAAACATACACAGGTAGAATTGGATGAAAGAGCAGGAGGGTTACAGATATAAGAACAATTACAATTAAAATATGTCCTCTGTCAAATCAAACATTCCAGTTATGAGTACAAAGTATTGTTCTTATTCTTTTTTTGTTGACTATTTCAGTGCACTTTTAACAGCAAATATTGCTGGAAGCACGACAGAAAATTACATATGAGCATTCAAGTCACATTATAGACACCTACACTGACTACACCTGTAACAAAGTGGCCACATATTCGTACATTAACCATACGGGGTCCAGCCATATACCAGGCTTTGACCTAGTCCTGTTATGCTCTGGGGAAGCCTGCGTGCACAGATACTATGTGACCTTGACCCCTAATTGTTTATTCATGCGCATTAGCAGCTCTCCATGGATGAACTAAAGAGCATGAAAATATTTAGTAGACTTCATCCATGGTCAGCAAAGCACGACATGCTCTTAATGGTCAATACAGCCTGAGGTCCGTTGCCACCGCACATTTTTCTGTGTGCCTGTTTAATGAATGCATGCTGCTGTATTGCACATGTCTGAGGGCATTTGTGTGAATGTTTTCATTTCATTAAAGGATGATAACAATGTTGTAAAATGAATATTTTTTTTGAGAGGTTGTCAATAACGTGTAGCACTTTGCAAAATCAGCTTCACTCAGCTACAGCGCAAGAAATTGGATCTAGTTCATGGCTTGAACCAACACTGCACTCCTTTTGTTATTGTATACTTGCAAGGTTACAGCATGTTGTTTTGTTCCTACAGGGCACCAGTGACTTTTGCGTATCTCCAGACAAGTTTATTGTCAACCAAACCAAGGATTTCCTCAGCGCAGGTAATTTATCTCTCCAAACCGAATCGCACAGATACCAGCGCTCTCTGTCACTGAATATTAAGACAAAGTGCTAATCTCGCTCCCTGTCTCCCTGCTTCTTTCACCCTGCAGATGTTGCACACTATTATTTGTTCTGCAGTCCGAATCTTCGAAATCCCTTCCAACAGGTATTGACAAAAAGTCTCAGCTGTCTGCTTTCACATGGAGCTGTTTACTGAGAATCACATGGACACTGGAAAATGTATTGCTATTTCTAAAATGAGTTTTTCCTTGTTAGATGCCAAGCAGCTAGATCATTATCGGAACTTAATCGGCTGTTCTGAAAAATGAGCCTCCAACACTAATTTAATTACTTAAAGTGATAAACTTTAATCAAATAATATTTCTTTTTCATACGTGGGTCTCCAAAAATTCACCATATCTTTCACCCTGTGCATAATCTGTGCCTTGGGGCATTCTTAAATAGCAATGTTTTTGTAATAATTTTTTTATTGTACTGCATAAAGGCAGCTGCTGCACATATGCAACTCATGTTATCCATATTTATTTGTATCTTTAAAGGAATTTGCATATATGCTTCCTGCATAAATGACTTTTCAGGGAAACATTTAGGCACCTCACACTTTCAAAAGTGAAGTGAATAACTTTTAACTTAATAACAACTAATAATAAAAAACTAATAAGTTATAATAATTAATCTGCCAGTTATTTTCACAATGTAATGTTTTATTGTACAAGAATATGATATTAATTTACTCCTACCTGTATTGCTATTTATCCATCTAGATAGATATTGACTGTAGAGGTATCTGCCCTCCCTTGAATATAACAGGACTAAGAGCCAATCTTCTTGCATACTTCTTGTGCACAAAGCAGCAAAAAAAAAAAAAAAAAAAAAAAAAAATTGAAAAATTCAACATCAGTCACTTTCTCGAGTGACCATGGCCTGGATACACAAGAAAATTCACAGACCTTGATGTGAGCAGTTTTGTGTAGGAACCACTTTCTTTATAGTAGAAAGAAAGAAGTTCTACAAACCATTTAGTGCCATTTCATCCCATTATATTGGAGAGAAGGCAGACATCTCTATGACAGATATCTCCAAAACTAAGCAACTCACAGCAAGACAGTCTGATCTAGGTGGATAAATTGCACTACACGGGAATATTTATCTTTGATTTTAGTGGGGGAACTGTCCCTTTAAGAAGCTCTAACTAGCAAACGTTTGATTTTTTTGCTTATAAAATGATGTTTGTTCAACTCATTGATTAATTGACTCTGTCTTACAGTACAAGACCAGGTGCACCAGATGAAAGTGTTTGGTGGTGACTTGTAAAAAGAAATTCATTCAACAGAAAGATTAAATCAGCCTCCTTGATCGCTTATTCTATCCTTGAAGCCAGTGTTAAACTCTTGCATGTCATCATGCAATATGAACTCATGCGATGGTACTACATCTCAATTAGAATATTTGTCTGGTGTCAGGCATTATTTCCATGAGCAGCCCTTTATCTGTGTGGCACGTATTGAGGGAATCTGTGGTGAATAAATCCATGACCAGTAATTATTAAAACCCACATGCTTAGTTACTGTTGCGGCATCCATTTAGGGATTAAAATGATGCTTGTTAAGTAGGTAAGGATAATATTTTCTTCTGATGGCCTAGTTGATAAAAATATTGCTCTTTTGTTTGGGCTTGAAATTTGGTGGTGGGAATGGGAGGGGGGGACTGGTGGGCGAGACGGTTGGTGGCAAAGGATAATCTGGGCCTATCTGTCTGGAAAGAAGTGTGTCCTCTTGTTAAGCGCATTATAAAGCCTTCTTTAACACCAAATTGCTTGTTGACACGACGCTCCCAAACAATACTCTCCTTAATATGATCCTCTCATTGTTTGTGGCGGATGTCTGTGCATGCGATGGCGGTGGGTGATTATGTTTTCGCAGTCTCTGACAATCTGCCAGCGTTCTCTGACCACCATGCAAATCCAGATCCAAGGCTTGCTGCAGTTCTCCGTGCCTTTCTTTCCCACTGCTGAGGTAAGTGGCCGCCTGACAGACTATTACACCAGACTGTGGAAAAGTGTGCATTATTCTCGCCTCTCTTTTATACCTTGTTACACAGAGAGACCTTTTGGGGATCCAGCGACTGTTGAACTCCACAGAGTTCAGTGTACACCAGCTAACAGCCTTGCTCGACTGCCGCGGGCTACATAAGGTAAGGTCAGATTCCGACCGGGACACTTTTTAATAGGGCTGCTTTGTAGCGTAGCTCAAAGCCATTTAGAAGACCACCTTGACTGATTCTCAACCTTATCTCTTTGTGCTTCTCATAGACTGGCATGTTTAGATACACTGCTGCAATTGTCAGTACGCTCTGAATCTGCTCGACAGGCTCTACTCACCACCCCCAGTTTTTCCCTCTTTAAAGTCTAACTTTACTTTCGCAGGTTTCAGATTGTCAGAGTTTTATCTGTGAAGAGAAAAAGACATCTGGGTGCTGAAATGAGTCTTTCTTGCTGCTGTGATTGTCACATCAGATGTAGGCTTTTAGATCAATAGAGCCTTCATATGACAATTTTAATAGTGTATGCTGCATGTAGCTATGTCATTCTTCAACAATAGTTTAGAGATAAGGTAAGGTGGAGGGTGGGAACTGTATTCACAGTGTCAGCAGGGTAGTACTGTGCCTGCTAGTAATACTATTTACAATAAAATGTGAGGGTCCTCCAATACACTTGAAATATTGCTAAATAACAGTGACCACACATACAACCATGCAGTTATTGAGATCATTCTCAGAACTTGTCATTACACAAACTAGCAAAACAATCAAAGAATGCATTAATAACGTGCATGTCATCAGTAGGACGGTCTCGGCATGGAAACAGAGTGTTTGTGTGCATAAAGTCTGTGTGTGAAAGTCTGGCACAGTATCTCTGCTGTGAAAGGCTGCAGTTGCTTTTTATGTCTCCATGCTGGTGATAGCCATGGCCAGAGGCATATTGTCCAGCCCTTCATCCGTCCCATTCTCATGAACCTCATAGCTCCGGAACACCTTAAAGGAATTTCTTCAAACTTGGCACAAATGTCACTTGGATTCAAGAATGAACTGATTAGATTTTGCTGGTAAAAGGTCAAAGAACAAGATCACTGTAACCCCATATCTGTACTGTTCTTGTAAACGTGATGGCTCAGGAACATCTTGAGTTAATTTCTTCAAACTTGGCACAAATGTTCACTTGTGGTGCTTTTCCACTGGCACCTTTGGCCACGCTGAGTCAAGATGTGCCAAGCTGATTACTGTAGCATTTCCATTACCAGTTTTGATCCGCTGAGCCGCGCCTGAATTTGGCCTACTACGGAGTGAGGCCAAAGTGAGCCCAACCTGCCTCCAAATGGGCTGCGGTGACATTTTGCCAACCGCCGCCAACCTGTGATGACCTGTCTACTTTATTTTACCATTTCATATTCACCTTCAACTGTGTAGGAGTCGTGTTAAGTTAATGCTGATGACACCCCAAATGAAAACATTTCCTGATTGTGCTGCTTCAAAATTAGTGTTTCAATAACAAAACACCGGGGGGCTTTTATTGTAAAGAATTTAAGGAAAAAAACAAGTTTATCCCATAGTTGTATAACATGAACGGTTTATTCACCGCTTTACAGTCACTCGAGTCTGCCTTTGTCAAGCTTGTCTTCAGTTTCAAGATGAACTTTAAAATGAGTAGTCCTGTTGTAAAAGAAATGCAAATTCCTGAAGTGCTGGGCTGGCGGGCTGAGCCAAACCGAGTCAAACCAGGCCAGCTCATGTGTATGGATGGTCATAGGTCTGTAACCTCACATCCATAGCATTCTTGTGAACGTGATATCTCATTTGAGGGAACTTAGCACAAATGTCCACTTGGACTAAAGAATATTTTACAGGGTATATTTTATATTGAAGTTGAACTTTGCAGTGACATCATAATGTTGAAAAACCCTTGAAATAGTCTCTGAGTGAAGGCAGCATGTTTGTCACTGGAAATTGTTCACTGGAATGAAAATACGGTAAATACCTTTTTATTAAATTCCTTCAAAGTCTTAACTACGTACATGAATATTATATGAGTCAGGACAAATATGCATGTAAACTGCAACTTGACTGTTTGGCAGAGGCACACAACCGCGAGGCAGTATTTCTAGTTTCCACTGCAGTTGTTCAGCATGAGCACAAATAGTTTCTGTGTCTGAAGTGGGGTTAGGTTAGCCTCCGGGAAATGGATGAAAGTCAATTAAATGTTCCCAAAAAGTGACATAAACAAACATGTTTTTCAGTCAGTCATCGTGGCCTTGTCTGTTTGTCTGTAAACCTCATAACTCAAACCAAACTTCACTTAATGGATTTAATCTCTGTGGGTTTAGATGGATATTATACACACATAATTCAATAAAGTTCTCTTTGGAAAAGCTAGTGTTACTTTAATATTTATTTTTTTACTGGACACTGACAATAAGTGACTGCACAATACTTATTAATATGTCTGTCTGTTCTTCTAGGACTACGTGGATGCCTTAATGGGTGTGTGCTATGATGGGGTGGAAGGGCTCCTCTACCTCTCTTTGTTCTCTCTGCTGGCTGCCTGCGCACTCTCTGCCATGCTGTGTGTGATTTTCAGAGTGTGGACACTAATGGGCAGCAGGTCAGCACCAAGCAACCCCTCATCCCATTACACACTGCCCACAATGCACTCCTGCGAAGTGTTAACGCATGCACTCTTTCCGCTTCTGTCTTTGTCTGTGCGTGTGTGTGTGTATATGTCCTACTTTTACCCAGGGACAGAGAGTATGACGACATAGATGAGGAGGACCCGTTCAACCCACAAGCGCGGCGGCTGTCCTACAACCCCAGAAGGTCCAACATCCACAGCTTCTGTAGCTATACAAGCAGCCTTGGTAGCCAGGCCAGCCTTCATCCACCTCCGCAATCTGCTTCTAATGCTATACCGCCTCCTGAATACATGTAAGATAAATAGATGACAACAGCATGTTAGTACATGTGTTTTTCATCTCTTACCGCCTTTCTTTCCCTCTCTGTCACAGGAATCAGTCCATGCTGTTTGGGGGGAGTCCTCGATATGAGAACGCGCCGCTGATAGGGAGAGGATCCCCACCTCCCTCGGTGCGTTGGCCCTATGAGGCTCTGGTGTCCTTAGTGTGATGAGCATGATGGCACCACTGACCTGAACAGAAAGCATGCACAGACGCACCATGAACATAACAATGCATATACACTGTACAGAAGCTCTCACTGTCAACACTTTAGTGAGAGGAGCGATGTTGCTCTGCAAGTGATGGAAGACTGCTCTCTGCTGGCCACTGACTGAAGTGCATTCATCTTTTAATGCAAACTCACTCTCTTCTCTGTTAAACTCTGAGCACATTCTCATGTCCTCTCACCACTGCCTTGGACTGTATTTCTAATTCGTTCATGTTATGGCTAAGACTAATGCATGCATTTAGGGTTAAGTGTGAAATGTGTGAAATAATCATCAGGGTTTAATGAATACAGACGGCTCAATACCACTATTTCATGTCCAGTACTGACACCGATCTGATACTGCTTTACTCTAACTCTAAAACAACTGAGCTGTTACTCATACATTTTTATGGAAACATTAGCAAAACAGCTTAAAATAACTCCACGCGGCAGCTGACATGATGACAGCACTGCTGACAGGTCTCACTCGCGTTCTAGCTACTGTCTACCTGACACTAGTGCGTGTCTGTGCACTCATGGCACATTTCTCTTTACAGCATGTCGCTCAAAGTTAAGCTAAGAATTGATGTGATAGTTTAGGTCAGGGGTGTAGAATTAGGTGGGGACAGTAGTGATATATCCTTAAGAATATCCAGGGATTACTGAATTGTCTCTAGAAATAATTTTGATTTAAAAAGAAACAAAACACTGTTCTCTGTCAGTGTCTGGTCTCATGAGGTTTAGTTTTGTAACAATCCGCCTGTGCTGATTACAGACACAAGACAATGCACTTTTAAGTAATGAAAGATTGCGTCTCTCCCTCTCAAATGCCTAAGATTGGCTTGGTCCACTACTTTCCTGTAGCCAAGGGTCTCTTTTCACTGCCAAAATATTGAATATAAGAATTAAGCAGCTAGCAACAAATCAAGTGAGCCATTCAGACCATCAGGGATAAAGTGAGAAATACACAGAAATCTGTTATTTTGTAATTTATTCCCATGCATGCTGTAATGTCAATCAGCACTCCTTTGTCAGCAGCACAGCATCCCTCGGTCTCCTGTCAAACTCTGCACCTCAGGCAGGAGACGGACAGCTTTTACTATGCTTCTGGAGACATTCTGTGTCCCTGTCGCTCTGAAACTTTGCGACAACAGACATGTTTCTTGTCCCCACCATTTTAGGCATGAAATCTCCACCCTTGGGTATCCCTAGTTTTAATGGTGAAAATCATAGTCTGTAAACGTGCGGTGTGTCTCCAGAGCTGAAGCTAGATATTAGATAACAATTGTAAATCCACAGCTAGTTTCCTTTTGGTGAAGTTTCTTTTCTATTAAGTTTTCTGTTTGCGTGGCTGACTCACTGCTTGAATTGCATTCACAGTGTACCAGTGACTTGAAACACCTTTTGTTGAGGGGGAGAGAATTTTTTTTTTAAGTCTGCTTCTTTGAGACACGTTTTTTACAGGCACTGACGTGTGTTTTTTTAGTTGTTCATGTAACAGAGATTCTTTGGAAAAAAGAGATTAACAATACTGCGGTGTATGAATCTACAAAGGAGATGTATGTGTAGGTTTTTTTGTGTTGTCTTTTTGTGAATCAGCTCTGCAGTGCACTTCACTCATACTTTAATGTAAGCATTTTTTCAATGAGGTATAACTGCTGAATATTAACCAGTGTTTTTGCAACTAATAGTTTTGTTATTTTCATCTTTTTTTTTGTTACTCAGACTCTTAAAAACTGTAAGTTTTCTGTTGTCTAACTTTTTCCTGATTTGTTGGATTTCATTTTCATCCCACTTCTTGAAACACACTGTGGGCTTACCTCTGTAATGATGTTTGCTATGCAGAATGTTTTAACCTAAGACCCCCTTAAAGCTGCGTACAGTACCTCAGCTGCATGACCTCCCGGCACTGTTTTATCCACAGAGTATTACATGTGAGTCTAACTTATTCTGTGACCCCTGACTCGTGCCCTCTGTCTGCTCTCCACCTGCTCCCCGCTACATTACAGCACCGCTCCCTGATTCCACAACCTCTTAATCAAAGAGCAGCTCATCATCAAACCAAATACTCCTCAATGTTACATCACATCACATCACACCATTTTAATGTTTCATTTGATCTTTTAGAAGGATATCTGAGATTTTGAAAAGTTGAGTTGTGCGATGTTTTTATCCGTAGTCCGTGTGTTACTTACAGTAGATGGCGGTTGGCACCCAACCCAGTTTGCAATGTACTGTTGTGGACAGGGTCAGCAACAACAAAAAAATTAATATCAGTTTAAGTGCATTCTGTATTTAGAATATTTTCACTGCTTCTCCTTGCCATGAGACAAGCTTTTCCAATGGGAAACCACCGTTGTATAAGCCAAATATCACTCACTCCAAACCAACCGAACAGTCATTTTACCTCTCAGAATACATGCGTTGCTTGTCTACTACAGCCTCATTTGATTAGTTTGTTTGTTTTATTGTGTGGGTTTTGGGGAATCTGAACTAACCCTTGAAAATACCAAAGCCACACAATAACAAGGCAAACTAAATGTTTGTGTGATTGTGTCTGTGTTAAATTATATTTTTTGCTGATGGAGCCTGGTTGCTTTGGTGGGAGCAATATTTGGCTTGTATATCGGTGGTTTCCTGTTTGATAAAGTGGTGTAAATATTCTAAACACAGTGTACACTTAAACAATTATTGATTTTTTTTGTAAGCCCATTTTTAGTTGGCTGAGATATGTTTTATTGCTTACTCCATCCATAGCAGTACATTCTTTAGGTTCCTACAACAGGACTCCTGTATTTGTCTCCAAATTGGAGCCATGCCAGCCACCATCTGCTGAAGGAAACACTCAGATGATGGATAAATAACTCACACAATCCCACTTCAAAAAGTCTGAACTATCCTTTTAAGATGCTGATGTTTGAATGCAGATGTGCTAAACCGTGCTTTTCAATCATTTCTCCTGCAGTATTCGCCCAGTATGAGGACCACCTATCTGTCTATGACTGATGCCCAGATCAGACACTTTGGGACTGACTTCCAGGTGTAGCCGTCTACCTGCTGAATGCTTTTCAGAGAAGCACCGTCTGAGACTCTGGGTCCTTACCAGGGAGGCTGCCTTCATGGCATAATCCTGTTTACGGGAGCTGCAAGCCGCCGTCCCAGTCTGAGACATGAAAGCAGGCCATATGAGACAATTACCTCAGTAACACACCAGTGCAGCGCTCTGAAAGCCCTGCATGCAGTTTTGAACAGACACGGCCTGAACAGGTTCACCTCAAGACTGTTGTTGTGATGTTTGGAAACACTGTTGCTCCAACGTAAGCAAGAGCCAAATCAAGAGCCTTTGAACTGATTGGATCAGAATTTTTTTTTTTTCACATTTTCCTATATTCTGGTGACCTGCATGGATATGATAATCAATGCGGTAGGTATTTTTGTTGTGAAGTGGCTGAATATGACCCACAGACCCTCCATCATGGCATTTAGATTTTTTGCAAAATCCCTGCTCTTTGGCAGCAATTAAAACTGTCATATCGTAGAACGGTGTATTTTTTATTGGTGCCACATAAAATGAAACACCATATTTTCAACTTTTCTAAATAAAAGATGTAATGAAAATATTTGCTAGGATCCCCCCCCCCCCTTTTTAGGTATGTAACTGCCACAGGTTTAAACATCTCTTTGTTCTTGTTCTAATACTGTATTGCAGTGTATAACCTGCTGATTAGGGATGAGTCAGACAGTCATAGCTGAGGGGTTTATTGTTGTTTTGCTAAATTTGGAAACTATATAGCAGTTGCATGTGAGAAAATTCCCCTGGACTAAATAAACACAACAGAATGGGATCTAATTCAACTGCAGGCATGTCTTACTGTGCTGTGACTGTAACACAGCCGGTAAGACATTAAAATCAATATGCAGAAATGTAAAGTTTGTTCTCAGATCCATCCACCCCCAGTATCTTGTGAAAAACACATTGTTCTCTTCAGTGTTGGAGAAATCTACTGTATGCTGTTTTCTGTGTTGGACAATGTACTAAACTAATGTTTGACCATAAATGCCGTATTCAGACCTCTGAGTTCTTGTGTCATTCTTCATTCACGACTGATTGTTTAATTAACCTGATTGGTTAATCAGGCCGGACTAATGTTTTGGTCACAAAATTAAAGTGTAAATTTGCACTAGGCTACATAAGTGTGTTCTCTCATGTTTAAAGCCCTGGTGCCCCATGTTATAAAAAATAAGTAAAACATGAATAAGTGGCCTCCACTGTGGTCTGATGTGCAAGAAGGTAACGTGATAAAGTTCCCTCTAGGGTGCCCTTCCAGTGGAGAAAATGTGATGCAGTGCCATACGGAAAATTGGTTGCCCTCTGCTAAATAGTAAAAATTGTTCCCTGTGGGGCTTTTTTCATGCTTGACAGCCTGAATCTGCCACTGGTTGAAAGTTGTGGGTTGCATGAAGCACTTTGTGGTACATTTTGTTTGTATTAAAAGTCCTATAAAAATGAAAGCTGATTGATTGAATGATTGATTGATTGATTGACTGATTAAAAGTTTCAATCCTGTTTCTGTAATCACACCCAGAACTGACACCACAGTGTGCTGAGTACATCACCACGGCAAGGTGAGTGTTAGGTAAAGGACCCCCATAAGAGCCCCCATAAATGCACATTAGATGACAGGATTTTTTTCTAAGGAAATGGGATGGATGTGATGTCACTGGTGACCTTGATCTTTGACCACTAAGTGGACATATGTGCCAAGTTTGAAGAAATTCCCTCAAGGTGTTGTTGAGATATTGTGTTCACAAAAATGAGATGACCCAAAAATATAAAGCCTCTTGCCACGGCCGATATGGAGGCATACAAAAGGGTTTTCAAGGTTTTTTAAAAATTGTGAATCACAGAGGTCCTTCAGCATTCTGTCGTGAATGTGCACAAAAAATCAGGCTGATCGGTTCAGCAGTATGAGATTAGCAGCGGACAAACTTAAGGTCTGTTGGTTACTCAACCATATATGCACATACACAAACAAATTTGCGTCAGATCGCATGATCCCATCCAGACCGACATGTCTGATAAGACATGTCACGTGATTCACTTGCATTTAGACTGTGATTAGGCTAATTGCTCTCAATTTTTTTTTTTTAAGTTTAAACCAGGGGATAAAAATATGTTTTATCTTAGACTAAAATGGCAGAAATATTGGATTTCAAGCATTTCAAATACACACATAACCTCTAAGTATTTTGTTAGAAATGACCTCTTTAAATAGTGTTGGAGCTGTTTGAGACCTGACTATGAAAACTGTGGTAAACTTGAAAGTTAAACTAACATAATGTTCAGCTGCGATAACTTCTCTGCACTATCATTAGATAAATCCACAGGCTGCTATTAGGGCTGCAACTAACGATTATTTTCATAGTCGATTAATTGGTTGATTTTTTTTTTTCAATTAATCAATTAATAGTTTTTTTTATTTTGAAATGTCAAAAAATGGTGAAAAATTTCAATCAGAGTCTCCTAAAGTCCAAGATGACATCCTCAAATGTCTTGTTTTGTCCACAACTCAAAGATATCCAATGTACTATCAGATAAGAGTGAAGAAACTAGAAAATATTCACATTTAAGAAATAATATCAAAGAAATTTGACTTTCTTCTTCTTCTTTCTTTTTTCTTTTTTCAAACTGATTAATCGATAATTAAAATGGTTAGCTATTAATTTAACAATCAATTAACCAATTAATAATTGCCGCTCTGGCTATTATAGTATCCTCCTGCCTTTTTGTTCAGTTTACAGGTCAATGTCAGTGTCTTGATCGCTGTCCAAGGTGCTGATCCTGGAAACCCAAAGGAAACAAAACAAAACAAAACAACTTAAACTATATTCTGTCTTAGTTTCTCTCGGGAGTCGGGAGCTGTATCTGCTGCAGTTGTAAGACAGCTGCTCTAAAAGGGTCCTGGCAACAAGAAATGTTTGTTCAAGTCAAGTACCGATGGAATGTCCTGCCTTGCTTGCCGTAGGAAACACGGAAAAACTGTGGACATGGTGGTTGTCAGTTAGCCTGCTAGCCATTTTAGGCTGTTTATTATCATGGAAAAATGTTCGATATACAGCGATATTTTGTCTGTTGACGAAGGAGGATGTGGAGGGGATGTGGCTGAATAATGGGCAACGTTTTTGGGAGAAAGAGCCGACCTTCTCGTGTAACGGAACAAGACAAAGCCATTTTGGTGAGCTGACAGCGGCTGTAGCAGCAGATTAGTCCCGTTACATCAACACTGGGCTACTGTTAGCCGTTAGCTAGCTGCACTGTGCTGTGACCACTGGACAACATGCTTTAATGTTCACCGATAATGTTTTCTGCTCACTTCGAGTACTATGTAGCAAGTATTTTACAAATCAGTCTGCTATAATTATTAATTAATATTTATTCATAATTTTCACTTACTTGTTTCCTTACTTGTTTAAATATAATCCAATTAAAAAGAGCTTTATTGGCGTGGGAAAGCGGGTGTGGAAAAACAACAAAATATCTACATTATTGAAGTGTGAAATAAAAACCACAAAGGTCTACAAATATAGAATAAATGTGGGTTTGTTCTGAGAAATACATGTATACATGCAAATGAGAACAATAATGGCGAAGGATAAAATAGAAAAAATGTAGATTTTCATCTACAAAATATAAATGCAAGTAAGTGAGAACTGTATAAACGTGGATGAACGCATTTACTGGGGATGTAAATCACAAGTTTCATCATGATACGATATTCTATCAGTTCTTTGAGAATGATATGATAATTATTAATATTGATAAGTAATAATTATGATACAAATACTATTTGATTCAATTCATGATTCAGAGATCAATATCAGATAATAGCATAGGCCTATTTAACACAATAAGTTACATTTATGTCAACTCACAAAAAGCAACTAAATTATGATTCGACAATTTTATGACTGAACCCTTCCTGATATTTGTGAAACAGACATGCAATGGGAATTTCAAAATAAAGGTTATTCTTAAAGATGACGATATAGATAGATATTTTCACATTACATCTGTAATATTAGATCATTGAACACTGAATTGATATACCAATTCAGATCGATATTTGTAGACTGTTTTTGTCATTTCAATCATATAACCAAAGGCAACCAAATACCAATTGCATCTGACTTTGTGCTTTTCCCCCCAGCAACTGAAGCAGCAGAGAGATAAGCTGAAGCAGTACCAGAAGAGAATCACCCTGCAACTGGAGAAAGAGCGACTTCTGGCAAAGCAGTTGCTAAAAGATGGCAGGAAAGAGTAAGCATACACAAGAAGCTAGTTTACCGTTTTCAGTTAATATCTGAAAGAGTATCTGTCACCATCTAGTCACAGCATACTGAAGGCAGGCAACAGTAAAAAGGGTTGTTATTATTGAAAAATAATACATATGGTTGATGGTGCAGCTTTAAAAAGCTTTGTTACAGGCTTACTCACTTACTTTTTTAGAGGGACCAGATGATGATGATGCCAGATGTTTACATTTCCTGCGCCTGACCTTGGCACCACACAATTCCAGCTGTCTTACAAAGATCTTAATGTTGAGAAATTGGTTTTATATTTCTGATCATTGACTTGCATCTGCATCAATTCACAATCTTTCAAGAAAGAATCATGATGCACCTAAGAATAGGTTTCCCCCCTCCTGCTAGTAAAACAATGCACCTTTTTATTTTTTCCCCCACTTTCTCAATTTTCACTATTGGAAAAGAAACATTACATAGAAAAGTACAGGAAAAACAGTGCACCTTTTTAATCCTAGATTAGAAGTAGCTTGTTGTTCTTAACAACACAATGTTGCATTCAACATCTTTTTTTCATTCCGTTTGACTCTCCTAAATTTCCTCCACTTGAACAACTTGAATTAAAGTTGTTGAAAATAAGTTTCTCTGTATTTAACAACACACATAAGTAATGAATGGGCTCATTTGTCTCCTACTAAAATGATGATCCTCTAATAATTATTTTATGTGTTCTGTCCTACAAATAAGGGCAATTACTGTAGGTGTGTATGCATTACATGCTGAACTTCACGCAGATACTGACACTTTTGAAATTTCCTGAGGTGCAGACCCCTCAGTGGGCTCAGTGGCTTTATTTGTATCTGTTTTCTTCTGTATAAACACCTTATAAACAACTCTGATGCATACATTTTTCCTTTTTATTTGTTTATCTGCAGAAAAGCACTGCTGCTTCTTAAGAAAAAACGATATCAGGATCAGCTGCTAGACAAGACTGAAAATCAGATTTCAAACCTCGAGCGCATGGTAAGTTTTGTGAGGTTACATTATTTGATGCCATCACAGTTTTTTTTTAAAGTCACCAAGGAGTAGCACACAGTGTTCAATGTGATATGATTTATTAAAATAGGAAAAAATCATCAAAAGAGGTGGTTTAATTTCTCATCTCTACCTGCTTTGTGCTGTAA
>JAJHUR010046481.1:0-38073 GCA_027495735.1 Lutjanus campechanus | reverse complement strand
GGTTTCATCACAAGAACACGTCATAATGGGCGGGGCCGACCTGAAGTCAACAGGTCAGAGGTTTTCAGGCGTCTTTTGACCCCGTCGACACCATGGATGAGGAGAAGTTGATTCTGGAGATCCAGAATCAACTGTGTCATCATACACAATGTACACCGAGATTTAAAAGACAACTCTGGTGGTGCAAAAAGACAGGTATGAAAATAATAATAAAAATAAAAATAAAGTAAAATATATAAATATATATGAGTATATCACTTTTATTTATTAATACTATATTAAATGTGGTGTCACTCAGAAGTACACTAAAGTAGCTATTTTGTTTTATTTCTTTTCAATTTCCAACAACATGACAATAGTTAACAATAGTTAACTCTGTGGCATCAACAATAAAACAAAAAACAGAATAGGCCTAATGTTTAAATAATAAAATAAAAGTTTAGTTTGTTATAAGTTTGTTATCAGGACCGAGTCGATCTTCTACTACTGTATGTATGATAATGCCTCTTTTTCCAAGAGACTACAGCCGGCAATATCGCGCGCGATTATGCGTGAATTCGCAAGATTTCGTGCGTTCTCGCGACGCTTGGTGTCCGGCGGAGCCGCACCAGGCGGATCGTAAACGCATCATGTGTGAGTTGGCGGACGGCGGAGTACGCAGTCGTTCCGGAGCGGAGCCGTTCCGCAGTCGTTCCGCATGCAGTGTATTTTGCGGGTGACGGGTCAGCTAACCTTAGCTTTGCGGCTTAGCAGTATGCTAAGTAACCCACAACTTGGTTATTTCAGCTGCTTCACTGCTCGGGGGTGGAGCCCAGGGTGGAGTATGAAGGGAGGGGTGGGTCTGTATTCGTTTACACTTCAAATATCAACAACCTCTCTTCTCGTTTTCTCCTACATCGCTAACTACACCTTTAAGGACTTTTGATTGCACAAAACAAGACATTTGACATGATCTTTTCACTATTTTCTGATACTTAATGGACCAAATCATTAATCAGTTAATTAAGACAGACAATAATCGTCAGGTTGATTGACAAAGAAAGTAATTATTAGTTGCAGCTCTAATATGAAGAAATCAGTTTGGGATCTGGTGAATTATGATTGGCATTTTTTTTTCTATTTTCTGACATTTTATAGACCAAACAATTAATTGATAATGACAGTAATCACTGGCTGTCACCCTGAATTAATGCACCGTGCACGCACACATCCATGTGTGCTGTACATTTGGTGTATGAATACATGCCTGTGTCTGCTTCATGCGTCCTTTGACTTTGGTTGTGGACGTGATATAAGTGTCACACTGTGTGACAGTGTGGAGGTGTTATTGTTAGCAGTAGTTTGCACAT
This sequence comes from Lutjanus campechanus, assembly GCA_027495735.1. Classification (NCBI taxonomy): domain Eukaryota; kingdom Metazoa; phylum Chordata; class Actinopteri; order Lutjaniformes; family Lutjanidae; genus Lutjanus; species Lutjanus campechanus. The sequence continues at coordinate 36,724 of JAJHUR010046481.1, read as the reverse complement.
CAGTGTGGGCGGGAAGGCGTTTTGCAGTGGGGGTGAAAGGCCGAGTCTGCAATTAATCAGGTTTATGGAGCACATGAAGGAGAACTCCTGTGCTCTGAGTTAGAAAGGTGATATTTTATAAGCCCCAGCTGTGTGTGTGTGTGTGTGTGTGTGTGTTCTTGCTCGTTGGTGGTTACATCATGTTTGTGCCATGCTGTTCCAGATAACAATCCTGTTTAATTTCTTTGCTCTTGGCTAATATTTGTTGTCATGTGCACTTGAAAAGGGGGTCAGAAATGTAGATGACAGCGTATCGTATGCACAAATTAATTTAATCTACGCTTGTGATTGTGAAATATGTGCCAGAACAAGTCATCGATCATCGTTAAGGAGAACCTGTATTCATGAGCACACACACACACACTCAGAAAACGCCTCCTTATTCTCATCTTTGTACGCAGAGATGAATGGAGGTCACTGACGTAATGTGTAGGAGTGTATAATGAATGAACGTTCATTATCGTTTCAGTGTGGGCAGATAGTCACACATCCACTTGTTATCTCCATCCATCCACAAGTTGTTTTGTAACACCACACAGAGAAGGTCATTCATCTGTTGACTTACAAAGTCCACCACACCTGGTTCAGTTTACCTTGAATCACTTACTTCAACAGTGTCCATCATGTGAGCTCCAAAAAGGTAAACAAAAGGGCTTTTTTATTGAGGCATCCGCCCAACCTGCTACTGTTTTGTGCAATACAGTTTGATGTGCGTGAAATGAAAGAACATTTCTCTCATTATCCTTTTAAAAATCCCATCCTATGAAAACTTTATGTCCTGCATCACACAGAATGTTGATACACGTTCTTGTTGGCTCGCATCATCATCATCATTATTATTATTATTATTATTATTATTATTATTATTATTACAATGTTGAAAACTAATGATTCAGTATGACTGTACAGGATCCACATTCCCACATGGACTGTGTTCACTTTACCTTTTCATAGAACTGCAATTTAAAAGCAGATCATATGAACTCTGATGGTACCATCCAATAACTGTTCACCGTGAAGGCTTTTTTCCCAGAGATGTTTGCATTGTTTTGTTTATCACCTTATATTATGGATATGTGCGTGTGGGTGTATGTGTGTTTCTGCATACGTGTACTGTAACTTTAGCCGCAAGATGTCAGATCGTGTTGCACAGGTTACAGAGCTGTTGGAAATTCAGGATGAAATCTAGTAGAACTGTTCATTTGAAGAGGGGAAACGTTCTTGTTCCCATGGGAGAGATAACATCAAATTAACGAGGAAACAACAAGTGAGATCTCTCATTTCGAGGACTGGTGCTTGTTATCTCTCTTCTGTCAAGTGTAACCAAATACTGCCTGTACCTTTAAAAAAAAACACTGGGCTTTAAAAGCAACAGTGAAATCCTCAGTCAGAGGGGAGTCAGAGAGAGAGAGCGTGTGTGTGTGTAGAGGGCTCACTTAATTGGTGCTGAAACCGATGTTTCTTGTGGTTACTGACACTGACATGACCGTCTTATCAAATCTCAATATTCAATACAATTCATTTTTCAGTGTGGCTTGTTACAACCTGCCTCTTCCACTCACAAATTTGTTTCTGCAAATTTATAACCAAGTGCTAAAATACTGATCAAGTTGTACTTGCATTTACCTAATTAGTTTTAAAACACAGATGTTTGTTGTGAAGCTTGAACTGTTTCTATTTGAGCAAGATCATGGCAGATAACACGAGACAACAGGGCCAAAAGCCAAATGATGCCAAGAGCAGCGGCAATGCTGCACTAATGAATGAACTCGAGGTGCTTAATGCGAAAATAGACTGTAAACAGGACATAATGGGCGAGTGACAGTCTGTGTGGATTGTTGGTGAAGCTGATTTCAGAGAATAAAAAACAGCCAAAGAATCTGATTTAGAAAAAATCCAGCTGAAAAGCCGTGATTTGTTTTGGTTTTCTGAAGGTGAGATGTTGCGTTGGCTCGTTAATGAGGAGAGTTTTGTCTGAGCGAGATTTATTGAAAATGCAGGGCAGTCCAACATAACAAGATGTTCCTGTCATGGAAATTTAATGTTTTCACACGTTGTGCGTTTTTTTTTTTTGTTTTTTTGTTTTTTTGAGTTTGTGATGCTTTTAAATGCATGCAGACACATGCACATGGACACCAGCATGCTTTTGCTTTCCGTTTGTTGTTTGTGCTGCAAATGATTATCAGCTCATTAAGCAGCATGATTCTATGTGACACCGTGTGGCTGCTACTATGAGGCTGATCTCTGTCTGACAATAAACAATTTTTAAAACACAATTAACTCACTTTATGCTGACAGTTTTGCCATTGTCACACAATGGAACAAAGCCAGCTAGGAAACATTTCCTCATCTTAATTTACTGCTTTGCACTATCAAACATAATTAAGAGCAGAGATATCACACGGATTCTGTGAAAGTGCAATGAAGTAACCAAGATATTTCAACCCAAGATCGTCGCCTGAAAGCAGAAATTAAAAGGAGGGATAAAATGTATTTGTTTGTTTGGCAGCTGATAAGTTTAGATCAGGTTGCTGGTCAGAAAAGCAGTCAAAATGCAGAGTGATGCATCGTGGACTGTGAGAGAGAGAGTGAAAAACTTTACACTGGTCGAAAGGCCAACTTTGGCACTTTAGAGGCTTGAGAGTGAAAACCCCTGGTCTATAGTGAAATATTGCATTGTTTTCAAACTCAGAAAAATAAAGCTAATTATGATGTTTAAATTACTTAACATAAAACAATTAAGCAAAATGATCATATTGATCAAATAACTCAAATACAGAGTACAGTGTAGATTATCTAACACTTTTCCATCAGTTCATTCAGTACAACTTGCTGTCTAATACAGCAATCCTGAAGTAAATCCATCATGAAGGTTATAATGTTCAGTTTCTAAAGAAAGTTTTTAGAAAAAGTTTTTAAAGAGCTGTTGATTCGACTTTGTAATGTGTTTGGAGGCTGGCAGCTGTTTCTATTATTTTGTCCACCTGATTTATATCAATGAGAGTAGTCTCAACAACATCTATATTACTCAACTGTCGTATTAGACTGAAAGTTTTATCTGTCAACCATCTACCCAATAAACTGGGAAAAAAGTGCAGATTTATATAGATTTCCTGCACTACATGTGGTGTTCAGATTGTTAAATTTATGGAAAATGTGCACACTGAATGTGTCTGTCACTAAAGTATGTCCAAAAGTCTTTGCTGTCTGCAAAGTGTTATCAAAGGGTTTCTCTCGAGGTGTTCTCTCTTGTAGGGGGATTTAAGCCTTTCATTTTTTTTGCCTTTCTAAAAAAATTTTTTTATTTGACAGGACAGGCAGAGAGTAGACAGGAAACAGGGTAGAGAGAGAGAGGGGATGCAGCAAAGGACCGCAGGCGGGAGTCGAACCAGTGGCCACTGCAGAGGACTAACAGCCTCCATACATGGGTCGGACACTCTACCAACTGAGCTAAACGTCAAACCCCGATTTAAGCCTTTCATTGCTAAATCAGGACTCAGCTACTGCATGAACATGTTTAGGGTGAACCACCAGTTATCTGAGCGCTTGGATATCCCTTGTTTCCTATGCAATGTATTTTTTCACTGTTAGTTTTTGCACAGTTTGGTTGGTGCATGATGCTCGCCAAAGACACACAGACAGAGTCACATGCAGTAAACATACTCCTATTATGAAAAAATAGCTGAAGTGTGTGGTGATGATTCAGAAAGATTTGGATCCCAGTGGAAATTTTTAAGTTTATGCGCAGATGTCAGGAGTCAAGAGAACATGGGAACTCCCAATGGGACTTGGATGAAGCACTGTGATGAGAAGCACTTAATACAGAAACAATCACGTTGAGCAAGAGATTCTGGAGAAAGCACAGACTGTAAAGTAAGTGGACGGAGCCAATGAGGTAGTGCCTTAAAGTGATACTCCACTTTACATGATAACCCACTTAATATGTACTCACCACTATGCCGATGTGATGATGGGTGAAGGTCTTCAGTTCACAAAACAATCCTGAAGTTTTTGGAGAAACAGGGTAGCAGCCTCATCCAGTACAATGGCAGTGAATGGTGACCACGGATAAAACGTTAAAAAAAGCACACAAAACAAACACAAAATGTCTCCATCCTGCTCGTGTGGTGTAATCCAAGTGTCCGCGAGCCGTGACATTAAAAATTAACCGCAAAAGACGCCATTTACGCCATGTTTTTAGCAGAAATGTCAGCTGTAGCATGTAGCTGGTAGGATGTAAACATGGCGTTGATCTTGCAAGGCTTCGTATATAACTGGCCGCACATGCGGAAGTCTTGCGAGATTGACGCCATGTTTACATCTTACCGGCTACATGCTACAGCTGACATTTCTGCTAAAAACATGGTGTAAATGGCGTCTTTTGTGGTAGATTTTTAATATCGTGGCTTGCAGACACTTGGATTACACCACACAAGCAGGATGGAGACATTTTGTGTTTGTTCTGTGTTCTTTTTTTTAATGTTTTATCCGTGGTCACCATTCACTGCCATTGTACTGGATGAGGCTGCTACCCTCTTTTCTGCTGAAACTCCAGGATTGTTTTGTGAACTGAAGATCTTCACTTATCATCACATCAGCATAGTGGTGAGTACATATTGAATGGGTTATCATGTAAAGTGGAGTATACTTTTAAACCTCAATTTTTTCTAATGGGCAGCAGGGGGCAACTTTGCTGATGGCAAAAAGAAGTTTAATTATATGGAGTCTTATGAGAAAATGATCCTACCTCTCACTTCATTTCTGACTACTGTAAACAGTTTTCTAATGAGTTTATAGTCTCAGTCGCGACTTTTGGGTCTTCTTCTATACAACATGATGTTTATTTTGTAAATTATGTTCCCATTTAGAGTAAAACAGATGATAAGACACTGATTTATTCTGCAGCACAAGGGTGTTAAGGCTGAGCTTTGTTTATGTATGGAAACCAGTGTAACCCTTGTTGTGGGTGTGTGACAATTATAACCCTTAAACAGACATTTATAGACATGTTTTTCTCTTAAAGAAGCATTAGCTATAATCTTAATTATTGGGCCCCATGTTGTAAAGTGTTACCACTTTGATTAGCTCCAATTTAGGCCAGCAGGTGGGGTCAGTTGGTGCACTGTAGCTAATTTAATTAATCTAGAAATAACATGGAGACTTTTTCTCCATGAATGAATTAATTGAAGAGTTGGTAGAATTTCAGTCGACCGAGATTTTCTTTGGTTGACTATAGTCCCAGTGTTCTCTGATTTGTGAACTCATAATTGAAGTTGAGGAGCAGATAAGAGGCCACATACATTTTTAATATCTCCTCTCAATGAAGTTACAGATTGCTTCAGGAGTTGCGAGAGTCAGAGCAGCACCAATGTTTTTCAGCTGGATTTTGATTTCGTATCTTGTAAAGAGCACAAGAACTTAATCATTCAGTGGAAGACAGTAGGTGCTCTCACATCTAAACAGAGCAGTCATTATGATCCCCTCTTTATCAGAAAGTTTGATCTCTGTAAGATAGTGTTCTGAGGTCGGCTGGGACCTAAAATATTCTTCATGTTTTTAATTATCAGGAGTCACAGGACTGACCTCAGGGGTGACATGAAAGAGCACAACACTTTCTTTACAGCTGTAGAATTTACTGTATGTGTACATGTGTCGTCTTGGTGGTTTGTTGGAACATCTAAAGCTATAAATGGCTTGTCAAGAGTTTTATTTTTTTTAAAGTCTACAACATAGAGCTTTTGAGCACCCTAAATGGAAGACAGCAGTCTTTACGTTTAAAGAAAAAACATTTTGTCCTCCATGTGGTGAAGAAAAATGTACTATTTACAGTCCTCATCATTTCCAGTCCTCAGGTATGCCCTGCCTGCAGCGCTATCCATACAGTACTCCTTTGTGTTTTGCTCTTGTGAAAGGATAGAGAAAGGACAAGAGAAAAAACACACAGAGCAACCATCAAAGTTTTATTCTCCTGCTCAAACCATCAATCTGCTGTCTCTTAAAGAAGGGTCAGATGTTGTGTCAGATGACTTCAGGGGCTTGAATAAGATGTTTGCTCTTTGTGTCCTCTTCTGTCCTCTTCTGTCTGTTTGCTGTTCAATCTATTAGCACAAGTCTATTTTAGTAGACTTTGGTGATTTCTGTAGACAACCTATTAGGTGTTTCACGATTTGCCAAACCCACAATTTGACATGACTTTCAATTTTAAGGTCACAATTCAATTCGATTTTTCAATCAAAATATTTTTTTTTATTTTGCACTGACAGTTAGACCATTGTTAGACTATCAAGTTTTGATTTGTAAAGATTAACAGATCATTGGTTTTATACTCGACAAATGTCATTTACACTTACATTTTTTTCGTAGTCAGGTGTTTCATAACATCCAGGAAGCTACATTGTGTCATGTTTGAAGTGGTGTGTTTTTCCTTTGGGCACACATCAGATGCTGCAAGTTGGCAGAGGTGGAGAGAAAAATAAATAGTGAAGGAATGTGTCGATTCTGCCTTTTGTTTCAATTATTGTAACTGAAAGCTCATTTCAGTCAATTTACAATTGTTACATTTGTTTACAGTCCAAATTGTTTTTCGTTGCATCTCTTTCTAGAAAATTTGAGGTAATTTGATGGTAGTTTGACAAAAAAAAAAACACACATTACTTTCACATAATCATTAAAGTAATTTCTTCATCTTTCACCTCCTCTAAAAGGAGCTTCATTTTGCATTTACATTTAGTCCTATCTTTAGTGTTTTTTTCAGAAATGATCAATTTGATGTTTTGCATAAATACTCTTGTCATGTTTTGATAGAAATCATAATTGAAGATGTAAGCTGTATGTATTTTGTTTAAATATAAAATAAAAATCAGAAGTTATAGATGTGTGATAAAGATGTGACAAATCCAGTCTGGTTTTGGACATTTACAGCTGTACACCAGGAAATCGGAGCTTGTGGATAAATTTTGCAGAATCTTTAGAGGCAGCTATGAATAAAGGTAAGACCACAACAAAATGCTGCATGCTGTATATTGAATCACATAGCCAGTTAATGTACTGTGAAATGTTGTAATCTTTTGTTGTAGTCAGAGTCCAACCAACTGGAGAGGCATATTTGAAATTTCACTGGCTTTTGCGTGTGATAGTAGTTTATGTTCCATTTCATACACGGTATATTTGTCACAAATCCCTCCTGATCTCTGTCACTGACCCCGCCATACTCTCCTGCCCTCCTTTAACCCCCCAGTTCCATCACCTGACCTGACAACCCACCCACTCACCTGCTCCCCATTCCCTCTGGTTACCTCACTACAACAGTGTCATTTTGTGCTGAAAAGTGGTGGGGACATAAGGCTTAGATTTTAAAAAAAATGAAAAGAAAAGAAAAGAAAGAAATAAACATTTTCAAAAAGGTCTTAAGTATATGCAATTTTACTGTAGGTAATGTGATGGTAGGGATCACTGAGGTCTTAATTACAGAGGGTCAGGGGGGAAAAAGGCATAAGGCATAATAATATACAATTCATTTCAATTAATTTCATACTACCTCATTCAATACAAGTTTGTAAATATGTTACTATTTGTACATACAATATGTTGTTTCTTTGTACATAGTTGCTTTTCTTGTCTTTATCTATATTTTATTTCATTTACATTTTATTTTATTTTTATGCATGTATGTCTCCTCCCTAGGACTGTCTTAGTTAAGCCATAACCCTCCTTTTCGTTTACATGTGCACATTGTGTTTATGACAATAAAGTTGACTTTAAGTGAAAAAAGTTATGGGGACAAAATGTGCCATTTCAAAATTGGTAAATGGACTGACTTTAAATAGCACTTTTCTAGCCCTCCAACTGCTCAAAGCGCTTTACAACATGTGACATTCACATTCATACACTGACTGCCCTGCAAGGTGCCTCTGCTTGAGAAACAGTTATTTTGCCCAAAGAAAGTTTGACATCAGACTCGAGGGAGCTGGGGATCGAGCATCCAATCTTCTGATTAGCGGACAGCCCTGCTCTACCACTGAGCCACAGCAGCCCAGTGGCAACAAAGTCTGCGTTTTTCAAAATGTGATGGTCCCAGTAGGTCCCAGATGGTCCCATGCCTCAGTAGTATTTACATATATTGGCCAACTTCCACTAACCTTTCTTTAGATAGTTTTTTTGCATTTAGGAATTACAGTGTTCATTGTTTCCTGCTTTTCATGATCCTGCCCGAATCTCAGACTTTGATGCTCTGTTTGCCACTTACATGGTTGTGTTTGCGTCTGTTCCTGCCTGGTTTTGACCTTTGCTTGTTCTGGATTTAAGATTTTAGACTATGCTCTTAACCTGTTCTGCTTTATGTCGTGGTTGAGGGTTTTGGTCTGTTCATGGTCGACACTGTCACAACATTCAGGAATAAAATTACAAATTGTACAGATGTTCTTAAAATTAGCCAAATAAAAATTCTGATTGTTACCATCTCGAAGAGAAACAGTCCAAACATAAACACGAACTTACACGATGAATGAAACAACAAACTGTCAGAGACATATTTTCCTTATTTTCTTTTTTCTTATTTTCTTATTTCTATTTGTCATGTTGATTTAGTAAGAAAATACTACATCATACAGGATTTTTATTCGTCCTGCACAATATAAGAAATTGATTGATTTAAAAGATAATTCTTTGAAACAATTTGTGAAATTAAATTATAGCATTTGTCTGAATGTTTACAGGCACAGCTGCAGTGACTTTGCATACACTCACTCTGTGTTGTGGTACATGTGGGGTTAATTTCCAGCCAGCTGACAGAGAGCTCAGATCAAGTTATCAACAGCTGTGACCACAGCCATCGCCAAAACTAAATGGTCTGTGGAAGAGAACAAAAAACAATATTACATTAATTACACTGTCTGCTGTGTTTCCTAACTGCAACTTTTGGATTTAGCTTATGTTGAACTACTTATAGCTTACATCCTGTTTCAGTGTTTCTAATTCCAGTGAAGCAACTCATAACAGTAATTTGCACATTTTTCCTACATGTCAAATGGGGATTGTGGGGATGCCACAGGCGTAGGTTTCACTGAGGACAAGGGCTACCAACTTATTCCGATTATGGCAATGCGCATTACCATAATCACGCATGCCTCTCGTACTCCAATTAGAATGTTAAAGTCTCAGCGTAAAGCTCATGACTGGGCCCACATTTCCCTTAATTCCTCAAGCTTCCCTGGGTTTAATTCTCAAATTTCACTTCATTTGTATAGATTTTTTCTTGAAACCAGAGCACATGAAAAATGTGTTAACACTGCATATCCAACCCCTGAAGCTCTCCCTGCATTGACATTTAGCACCTTGTCACGTTGTCATAGTTACATATAATAATAAAACAAAGTGAATGCCAAGTGAGTGTTGAAGTCTGATGTAAGGAGTAATATTGACACTGTCAGCAGGGACAGGATATTCATGTATTCTGCTAAATGTTGCAGTGTGGAAAATCTTGTTTATAATTAGACTGAATGTTTAAATCTGCATCAGCATATGACACTAGTATGACATAATTAATTCATCTCAGGCTCATTAAATCCTGGCTCATTAAATCAGGTCATGTCAGGTTAAAACAGAAATGACATCTTTGCCAATTCATTCTGAAACAAAACCCCACCCACAGCCACCTCACCACCCTCTCACAGCTCTTAAACCAAATGTACACACGTCCAGTAGGGATGCACAATAAATATCAGGCTGATAAATTATTGGCCAATAATGGAAATTATTATTAATTGTTCTGATAATGACATTATAGCTGATAAATATCAGATATAACAATGTCTGATTTAACAGATTATGTCAAAGCATTTCATTTGAATTCTTTGGCAAAATGCTTCATAAAAGAATATTTGTTTTTTTTATATACTGTGCGCATAAACTACAGGTTATAAGAACTTCTTTTTAAAATACAAAAATGTGAAATTATCCATCCCCTTCTCGTCCCAGTGCAATACATACCAATGCACCAGGTACCCTTTAGTGTCTGAATCAGATGCTCCCAGAAAACCTTTTTAACATGTAAGCTGACTGTCACAGCTTGGGTAGGTTTAGGCACCAAAAATACTTGGGTAGGTTTAGGATAAGACCATGTTTGGAATTACAATACGTGTGTTACATGTACATCACGCAACATCACTGAAGTGACTCACAAGACGAAAGTCACATGGTGAAGTCATGAAGTCAAGTGACCTTATGTACCCTCATTGAAGGCACTCACAAAACGTCACATGACACAAGCCACGTGACAAAAGCCAGTTCACTCAGTTTGACATGTATGTACATTGGAATACTTTGACATAGCCTGTTTTTTACGTACACTTCTGTGAAAGTTTCTGCCATTGAAATGAAAATATTAGTTGTTGGACGCTTTTTGAATAAATAGATTTAAAAAAAAACAAGCAAACAAATAAATAAATAATTTTTAATATAATAATTTAAATTAATTAATCTGAAAAATTTTCACAGACCCCCTGGTTGAGTGCCATGAGCCCCTGTTTGAGAATCACTGATTTAGGCAACGAAACTACTCAGGGTTTAGCACAACACCATGTTTGAAGTTACTATAAGGATGTTAAGTTGCGTACATGACATGACATCACTGGAGCAACTCACATGATAAAAATAACAGGCAGTTATCGGTTGTCTTTATCAGCTGAGAGAAATCCAAATTGTGCATCCTTCATATCAAGAGTGCTGTTATGTAATGTTTGGTGGTTTAGATGAATACAAGAAAAAATGTGAAAATCAACAAGAGATAGGAAATTGTAAACTGATGATGTTTAAGCAACCATTTAAAAACTGTGACAAGTTTGAGTTGGTCTCACTGAGCAGCCAGTTTAAAAATAAAAGTGTGACTCCGACAGTAAGCCCTGGGTGAGCAGCTGCTTTCTCCATAACTCTGTGAGAGTGTGTTTATACAATGCTGTGTGTGTTTCAGTAGACTACACAAATTTGTATAATGGGATGGTTGTGTGCGAGCAGTGTAGTGCTGTCATGCTACCCAATTTTAGTCAATAAATTAAACTATTTACGCTCCGATATCCATGCCTGCCCCATCTTTAAAAAAAAAGTCCTCATTTCAAACACGAAATATTTTTCTGTGAAACTGATTTTAACAGCATTTAATCCAACTGTGAACCCATACTGTACACAGTGTATGGTGAATTGTATAATATGTTAGGGAATGGAAAGATGAGCAATTGTTTAATGATGTTACACAGAGTTTTGGTGATTTGCCTCAAAGCTGAATGGAGCCTTTGACTCTGACAGGGACATCTGCCATTTACATTACCCCGAAGAGAAATATGCCTTGGCTTCCATACAGTATGTGTGTGTGTATAAATACCCGTGTGTGATTATCTACGAGCATGATCATTCCCCCAGGGTAGATATATCCTGAATGACAAGCAACCAAATGTCAGCTATCCTTATCCTCATGTACAGCATGCATTATGTATCAGGCTGTTACTGCCAGCTTAGACTGTAAGAACAACATGAACAAGCTCTTACACACACAGAGAGAGACACCACTACACTAATAAATTCAAGAAAACACACAGACTCACATTTACACACTAAATTCTATTGTCAAGGGTACAGCCACCGACGTAATAGTTTGTGTTCCCTGTTGTCTACCTCCCTCCCTCCCTCCCTCTATAAATAAGGGCCTCTCTGCCTCAGCGCAGAACATGCCATGTGAAGGCTTAACAAACTATCATGAAATGAGAATATTATTGTTGGAGTCACATAACCCAGCTTGGCTACAAATATCAAAACACGCAGCCAACAGTTAATATAATTTAATGTCATTAGCACATGTGACAAAACACTCTTAAAATTCTCATTGATTATGTAAGGGATAATGCTCAACAAGGAGTTCATTATCAGGAATTAACGGATGACAGGGAAGCCAAAACTGTCCGACACAACGCTGAATAATCAGGAATTAATAATTCCTGATTATCTAAAGGCTTATTTATGCTTAATATTAAATATGCATACAGACAGAGCCTTTTGTCTGTACTCTTGGTTCATTTTGTCTGTATTTGTGCATGTTTTCTGGAAGCTTTCAGATGCAGACATACGGAACAGTACCACTGGGAGTTGTGGGGGGCAGTGTAGCTGTGTAGCCAATAGTTCAAGTCAGGCATGACCACAGGGCATGACGACGAAGTGTATTTAATGGTCGCACAGATCACCTCCATCAAAAGTCAAAAACAGTTGTACATTGCTCTGCAACTGCAACGGCGCCCACTTGTCGATATGTTGCTTAACAACTGTGTACATAATTTGAAATAAACATATCTATTTTCATTTTCATAAACGAACCTTAAAGGTTTTCACGAGCCGTAAGTCTGTTTTACCTGCTAACACCTGAGGGTTTGACTAACACCTGGAACAATCATTGCCACTCCATAACATTCTTATGCAATGGCTACTTCACTACTCCAGTAAATAGGACAAACCTTAGATACGACTTGGCAATGGGAGTTATTTCCAGTACACTCAGCTCTGGCTGTGAGCTAGCAAGATCAAGAGTCAATAACGCTGTATATGGTTGGTAAATACAATTTAATGTGCTAGCTATTGAGCTATGTCATTGTCTCTTAATCAATATTAATTTAATTTCAGAAAATTGGCAGAAATGCACAGGGAATTAATGCAGAGTACAGACAGAAGGCTCTGTTCATATCTGAATGCGTATCTAACGTTAAGCATCAATGAGCCTTTACAGTTGCCATTCTGTTGTGTTCAGAGGTCGAGGCAACAGGTGTAGCTTTTTTTTAAGTCTTGCAGTAAATTGCAAACAGAGGCTTTAACTACCTTCCCGTTGCTATGGTTACACATTCCAGCGCGTAAATTTGAAAAGACAAGGTGTCTATTATCAGGAATTAATGGACAGCCTGTTGCCAATCAGGATTAAGTATACAGCCATGACAAAGGAGGGAGATGCGCACAACCAAGCCAGTTAATAAATTATTCATTAAAGAAAGGCAACATAATGGGCAAACTTAAACTAACAATGGCGTATGTGTTCAGTAAGATCAGTAGTGTAAGTGGGTCCATGCGTGGAGATGTGTGTGTGTGTGTGTGTGTGTGTGTGTTGAATGTTGAAAGGTGCAAAACATTAAATGCATTTTTATGAACAGTTTTCAATTATTATTTTTTTTGTCATTCATTTCTTCTGTATGATTGCTTCAATCCAGCGTGCCGCTGTGATGATTGTGTAACTGCTTCTCCATCAGCACTACACCAGATGCTTTGCCATCATCAAAGTACAGAAACTCAAATTCAAAGTTGCATCCATGGCAACAAAGTTGTATAGTCACCAGTCATTTTCCTTCATAATCCTCCCCCAATCTATTTGAGCTTGACAGACGACTCTAGCTCTATAATCTTCTAGACTGCGAGATCAAACATGCACAATCAAATGTACACAATCAAGAATACCTTCATACACATTTAAATAAAACCCGGATACTGCAAACTCCCTCATCATGTATTATGCACACAAGCTCTCCGATCTCGTTAACTTTGAAATGCCTCATTTAGGCATCTCTGTGGATTTTGGTTTGAAGTTACTGAAGAAAAGGCCACATCTCTTGCTGTCTCTTCTCCTCATATCTTACATGACTTTATTTGTCTGTTGAAAAGATTACATCACAGCCTCCCCTCGCTGCGTTACTCTCCCTCTGGCCCTCTGCCTCTCATGTCTGTCTGACGCAGATCCTAAGCGCCACCACCACCACACCCCCTCACAACACCTACGATTATGCCATTGTCTCAGGTCTGCGAATAATGAGAGAACAAGTCATTAAAAGATGCACACTTTTAGTTGGGAAAGGAAGAGTAGATGGTATGAAGGACGGAAGGTAAGAATAGTATTTCTAGCTCGCAAATACACAATAGTGGAAGTGGAGTGGAAGAGGTGTTTATGTTTAATGAAAGAATAGTAGTTAAGAGTCTAAATGGCACACTGTAAGAGTATGACAGGTGCTGCTGGTGCCTGCAGTATGCCACGGTCATACATCATCAACAAAGTTTTATAGTGAATTCTCGACGGGTCAGTTCTGAGGGCAACAGAAATGAATTATAATGCTCGGGAAAATGCAATAAAGGTTATTACTGTAAGAGCTTGCAGGAATCTATAAATTGCAGAAGCATTAAAGCCTGCATACAGAAGTTCAAAATCAAAGTCATTCTTCGCTCACAGCTCCCAGTTTTAAAACAGGAAAGAGACCGAGTGTAAATGTGTTGCACAGCTATGCTAAAATAAACACAATATTTATAAGAGGCAGAGCGGTTGTTTAAGTAGACTCTTTGCCTTTGACCCCACTTGTGGATATTTGCGAAGTTATCTGTCACCAGATGGTTCATTCTGTGCTACTGTGCTGCTTGGAATCCCGTTTGTTTATTAAATCAGCCTGGGCCTCCTTCATTTCCGTTCTCAAACATCACAAGGAAAGTTGACAGTGGTAGCACACAGCAAAAGTTGTAACAAAGTAATGGGATACTGATGTTTTTAGCCATGCTAACAGGATGACAATGTACGTCTGTTGGTCCAACATCTGACTTGATGAACTGAATTGTAATAACTTTCCTCTGACAAATTTATTTTGTCCATATTTTGCTTTGTGACTAAATACCCATGAAAGTAACAACATTCCCATCAGCCTCAGCTCTACATTATGTTTAACGCTAATTTGCAAATGTTAGCAAGTCAACAAAATCAGGCGGGCAAAACAGCATTTTTGTAACACTAGTAGCAGTGCCAGGACGCTGTGTGGAGGACGGATCAAAACTGTGCTGCAGATGCGATGTGTCCATTGTAATCAAGGAGTTTAGCCTTTTTTTCACACATGCACTGCAACTCTGGAGGAGAGAGTATGTGTGAACACAAATGTCTGCAGCAGTTGGCCCAGACTTAACCCTGCCATGTCCGTAGTCCAAAGTCATGTGTGAACAGAGCAGCTCAGCATCTGGAGCAACCAAAAAGTAGTAAGTTGATTAAAATGTGAATGTGAAATGTGAAAATGTTTACACAAAGCAACAATGTGGTTACTACTGATGAAAAAAGGTGTCAAGGGTGGAAGTGAAATTGGAAGGGCAGATGTAGGAGGCAAGTTGATTAGATGCAGATGATACATGAAACACTGAAGAGGTGCAGAGGGCCATGAGAGCGCAATAAGCAAAACAGAGACAGGGGACAGAGTGTCCTTCACTAAACTGCCTGGTGAGAGAAGTGTCACAACCTCACTGAGTGACAAAGACAGATTGAGACAGCGTAGATAAGAATGCAGACAGATTTAGTTATGAAACATAATTGCATAAGCAACAGAGCAAGTACAAAGTCTTACTATATAGGGTATGGCGTTATTATGTAAAGCAGGCTATGAGAGTTTATGTGGTGAATGGTGTAATTGGGTTTCTTTCTCAGAGTGGGTATGGATAGTACTCATTTACATTTGCAAAAACTGTTTCATGAAATAGAGGGGAGGGGTGGAGAAGAATTAAACAGCCATACTGTATCTATATCAGACACACTGGCAGGTCAGTTATCGTGTGAAACATTTGCAATTGCAGTTTTTCTGAGTTTCAGTTTTGAACTGGACCTGAAAGATGTTATGGTTGTCTGTGGTATGAAAAAGAAAACTTAACAGCCCATGGCCCTGGACAGACTCTGAAATAATGGGTCCCTCTGCACAGACGCTTTAACCCCTCTGGTACTTCCATCTTTAGTGGGCAGCCAGAGTTTTCTGATTTTTCTGCGATTCATAAAGCCCATATTGTATAATGTCAATACCAATCCTTAAACAAACTAGTTCTAAACATCCTACATGCAAAAAATGAGGGAATAAACACCCTTTAAATGAGTCCTGATGGTTTTTTTTTGTTGTTGTAACAATCTATCTTGTGATAAGTGAATGTCTGGGGTGTTATTTATGTTTTTCAGCCATCACCCATTTTCACTTTGCAATGAGAGCTCTTGCTGTAATAAGAGTCACTTCACACAGAGGCCACAGCCCACCGACCTCTGTGTGTGGGAGACCTGCCTGGTTGTCCATCCATACATTTGTGTCTAAGATTCTCTCAAAAACCTGCAGGGTATACTCAAAAAATAATTGTGATGCTAATAACCACATATAAAAAATGTTGAACAATTTTGTGAATTCTCTGTTGTCTCTCCCTCTTCTGAGAAACTAACTCTGTTCTAATCCTGCAGAGCAAGTCATGGTATATATTACAGAGGCTTTTCCATACCACATTTTCAGTTTTAATTTTTGCTTGCAGTGTAGCTCCTGGCAATGTACTGTATGTCTATCAGTCTGTCTGACACTTTGGGCCAAACTTAAACTTCTCAACAACTACAGTACGTCCTCAGAGGATTCATCTCAGAACCCATCTGCTATTGTCTGATGCAGTTTAGCCTCTGGGGGCAAGAGCCAGTGTCTCAGGGCTTCCAGTTTAGTCAGCGGCCATCCAGGTAATAAATAAGGGATATCTGGGCCAAGACTTTCTCTCTGTGCACCGGTCATTGGTTACACTTAAAGACTTGAGATGTGAGATTAGAGCTGAAGGGTAATATATCTTCATATGAGTGCAGATAAACTTTTTTAAAAAGTGAATAAAAAGCTAAATCACTGACTACAAATGGAAACCAGAACACCACTCCAAAATCTTGTACCTTGCCATCAGATTTTGCATTCGTTTGCATTTTTTTGTATCAGAGACAAAAACCTACAGACTCCTGACATTTGCATTTAGCTCTTAGCACTGCTGTGCTGTGCCTCATTACAGTCTGCCAGAGCCACTAGCGTGGTTGTAGGCTCTACGTTTTGTTTAATGACTTGTGATGCTAATATCTGCTATTGCACTCTCTGTCTCTCTATTAATTTCAAATGCTTTCCAGTCACTGAGTTTCAGTCTCAGTCACTGATGATGTTTCTTTCACAATTGTAGACAAAGAGTCTGTTCCCACACTCATCTGAAGTGGAAATGCTTTGAAACTCTCCTTCGTTAGAAATTAACACCTTAAATAAATACAGCGCCCTGAAAACATGCAAATGAAGTCTACAGAGCGCTGTTTTAGTCCAGCACTGATGTTACTGGTGAGTCTAACCTGTTTGCTGTGATCCAGTGACTGCAAGTTGGTCATATGTGGGCTGGACCAACACTGCTGCATGAAAGCTAAGTTTAGTATGAGTAGCTGCATGTGTAGGAGGGAAGATGTGATGCTTCATTTGGCTTAATTGATTAAAAGATTAGTGATTTCAACCCAACCCAGAGCTGCATGACATGTAACCCAATAATTTGAAGAACTGCTGGGCCGTGATCACGCAGCAGAACTGTATGACAGTTTACACGTCTTTTAGGTAAGTGCTAATCTGGACAGATCAGTCAAATTTCTTTTTGTGCACAAATTCATGTCAGTGCACTGAAGGCCCTCTGGAAGTCACAATTTTGGAAAAAACCTTAAAAAGCCTGTTTTTATGGCTCCACATGTCCACAGGCAGCATATTTTTTAGGTCATTCCAGTCTTGTGAACGCAATATCTCAAGAACATCTTGAGGAAATTTCTTCAAACTTGGCTCAAGCATCCATTTGGTCTCAAGGATGAACTGATTAGATTATGGTGGTCCACTGTGACCTCACAAAATACATTTTTGGCCATAACTCAATAATTCAACTGGCAACTTGTCCAGGGTGTACCCCGCCTCTCGCCCAGGCTGGGATAGGCTCCAGCCCCCCTGCGACTTGTCAGGGATAAGCAGTTATGGACGATGAATGATTGAACTCAATAATTCATACACTAATTATGATAAAATTACGCACAGATGTCTAATAGGATGAAATGATGAGCTGATTTTTTTTTTGTCCAAAAGGTTAAAGGTCAGCTTCACTGTGACATCATAATGTTCAGCTCTCTGTCAGTCCTCTGTCCTCCTCAGTAAAAAATAATCTCTAAGTGAATACAATATGTTTCTCACTGGAAATTAATTACTGGAATCAGAAATATTGCCAGAAAATACACTTAATACCTTATATTAAATTCCTTTAAATTTCTCACTCAATCAAATATACTGCTGAGTGCACCAATCGTTTTTTATTTGTTGGATTTATTTTTCTATTTCTTTCTTTCTTCTGGTGTTTACATCTATATTTACTGTGTATTTCCTGTCCCATGCTATGCCCAAAAATTCTGCTGTAACATAAGAATTTCCCAGTTTGGAATCAGTATAGTATATTTATGTATCTATCAAGTCCCATTGTCTGAATGGATCATAATATTCTGTTTCCTGCAACTGTTTATTCACCAAATCCAAATTCGCCTGACAAACACTTGTACTTCACTGCCCTAATCTGTTCCTTCCACCTTTAACAATTACTTTGATTCCTGCTGTCAGTGTTTTTTTTTACAAGGACTGATGGATCCGTCTGTCTATCAGCCCCATTCTCAACCAGTACCAGCAGGATAAAATGGTTTCCTCAGGCTGACATCTTGAATGGAGCCTGACTTGCAGAGTAATTGACACCTTGTTGAGAGGAGACCTTTTTCCTCCTCATCTGGACCAGCCCTCAGCTACAGACAGCTGTGCATGCAAGAAAACAGAAACTGAAAATACTGTAGAAGTGAAACATAGAAGAAGATTTTGTGAGAGTTCTTTCACCTTCATCTTCATTCATGTTGGATGTAAATTAAATTAGTGGTCACGATGCGTGAGTGAGTGAGCACTGGCATCTTGCCAGTGCGTCTCTCCTCAAGGCTTTTAGCATGCATGTTCTTCTGTTCACAATCCATCACTGTGGCCCATCTAACCGGCATCACAAACAAATGAGGTGTGGCCTCTCGTGGAAATGAAAAAAAGAAAACAATCAGGAGCACAATGTAATCTTTTGTCTTTCATCTCTCTCACTGTACGCATCTGATTAAGTGTTAGATTTAGTTTCTCCAGTGTAAGCTTTCCCCAGAGAAAATGGGGTTACTGAATAACAACACAAACAATTGTTTCAATCTGCAAAAGGATGACATGGCTGTCCCATTTCATTTTACTCCAAGCTCACCCACGCTGAAATTGAACTGGCATGCAATGCTCTGAAAATGAGCCCCATACCAGTACTGATTTTGATACCTTGGCTCAAGGTATCTGTGAATAACGATTCCTATCAGATATCAAGCTTTCTTTCCCCAGTTCTGAAATCTGTGTACTCAATTTATTGGGAGCATTTTTATGTACAATGGTCAGCCATCCATGGCTGAATAAATGTAAGTGAGTGCACAACAAAGAACAGATTTAACAGACTCTGCCTCTAAAATTTCTGCCTTTGTTGCTCCAGACCATTTCTTGCAGTACACTGTCATGGCTTTTGGCATGTACAATGCTCCGGCCGCTTTACAAAGATTTTTTTTTTTTTTCAGTTCCTTTGGTTCCCTTGAGCCAGGGTTGTAACAAACAAAACATATTGGACATGATACTGATCCAGGGGATTAGATTTTTGCATACACTTAAGAATGAGACCAGAACTGAAGACACTGTCCAAGGCGAAAGCACTACAGACCTATTCATCAACTCTGACCATCACACCCTGTATCATTTCAACATAATACACCACCAATCTTTAACAAAACATGGATGGATGATGCAGGAAATGTATTTGGTACTGCGGTCACATCATTTGAGAAAAATTGAAAATGGGTTCAACCATGTGTTTTGTTTTTTGTTTTTTTGTTTTTTACAATATTGAGCCATATGTTCTTGACTTGTACAGTAACATGGAATATCCTGAGCCACAAGCTATATATATATAAATTATATATATATATATATACATATATGTATGTATGTATGTATTTAGATTTTTTATTTGATACTATAAAAAGGGGGTTTCATGTCATGATCGACAGCTAAGTGCTGCTTGCAACTGAGTCGGACAGCTGTATGGGCGGGAACTTGAAACTGCGCCTCCAAACCCTAATTACTACTGCGCAGACTCTGGCTCCAAATGACGTAATCAGTGCCAGATGGCAGTAAGGGGATACATGTCGTCCATCTTTATTTATGTCAGTGATCCAGACTGACAATAATCACAGTGAATGGATTGTTATTAAATTTAGACATTCATCACCATGCTACCATTATCATTGTCAGCATGTTAATTTAGCTCAAGTATAGCTGCTTGTGCGGCTTTAGACTCTTAGATTATTGTCACTATTCTTTTTCAAAAACTTTTGCCTTTTTCCACCAAACCTGCAATTAGAGAGAAGTGACAAATACTACATCCTATAATCTTGCACATGTAGTATGGTACAGTATCATCTTCTCAAGTTCATGTATTCACACCATGTCACACAATATAGTTTGACATACTCAACAGACATGAAATTAGCCATTGTAGGAAAAGTCACAGAGCTAAGATGAGTAATGTATAGTTCAACACAAAGCAAACAGACACACTCACGACTACAGCTGTGATGTTCATTAAATCAGTCAGTCGACACAACACAAACGTGATTCAGTTTGTTTTCTTTTCAAATTAATTAGAATTAGCTTGTTTTTTGATCCAGAAGATTGAGCCCTAGCGCTCATTAGTTAACTCGAAACAAATGGTATGTCTGAACTGAATAGAAAAAAGGTCATATGGCTCAATAACTCATTATTGATGCTTGGTGCTTTACATACATACATACATACATACATATATAGAAACAACCAACATCAAGAATAAAAATATAGTGAGTCCTGCAGTGAGAATACTTGTTTTCTTTTATGGCCTTTATGACAAAATCAGCACATAAAATAGAAGCTTATTTTAGCTGCAAAGCTCCCCATTTAAACTTTAAGTTTCTTACATAAGCGTTTGCAGTTTCATTCTTCACAGAGCACAGTGGGCGTCTTGAATCAATTGAATTTACAACAGATTCCAATGGTAACTACTTTCATGGTGAGAGAAAGTTAAAACATTCACAGACATCCTGTACTAACTCTGCAGCTTAACCTGTTCCATGGTGTCCATCTATTCAGTTATAGTTTTGCCAAAATTTGACACATCAGTTTTCTAATCAAATACATCGGTGGTAGTTGGCAGTGTTGGCCTGTTTTCTGCTCAGTCGGTGCAAACATTCATGGTTCCCAAAGGATGAGTTTGGTCTTTGGTGATCTCCCGACTTTTCCTTCAGTGCTACCACAAGGTTGACATTTTCGATTTTAAGACCAAGTCAGACTAAATATTCACAACAAGACGAAACCGTTTCAGAACGATGCAGGGAGGCGTTACAAAACTGGCCCGTCTCAGCTGGACTCCAGCTGGCCGATGGCATTGCCTGAGACTGAGCTTGTCCAGTCACCAGCAGCCGGTTTTAGAACGTCTCTTGTTTCTAAAGCTAGTGAGCTCATAGCAAAGTCAGTAAACTGAAACGATTTGAAACAATTAGAAAAAAATGTTTTATTTCTAAGATTCAGTGGTTTTCTCGCTACTCATTTCTCTTCTCACGCTCATTAGCCGGATCGCCCACAGCTGCGCTGTGTGTCTCTTGGTCACATCTAGAGGGGAACCCTGGATCTGCAGTACCCTTGCGAGATTGGTGTTTCTTCATTGTGAATGTTGTACAAACGACTAATGATATTTTATAATGTGACAACGCTGTGGTTAGGATCTGGGTAGGTTTACGGACAGAAATATTTGACTAGAGTTAGGGAGAGATCATGGTTTGGGTTAAAATGATCACTCTTGCAAGATCTTTTGCAGGTCTGGGGTTCCCTTCTAGACATAACCCTGTATGTGTCTGTCTCTCCCTCTGCTCAGTCACACATACCTTTTGTTTTCCCTTTTATTCAATACTAGAATTGCAGTTGTAGCAAGTTACTCACTATCACTATCACATATTTTAAGATGCTACAAATTATATCCAACTACAAAAAAAGCTGGAACAGCCAGCAGTTAGAGATATACAGAGAGTTAGAAGTTGTTGTGATGGAGATGACACATAGTCTCGTCCAGTCGCACTGGTGTAAACTGCCAGGTTTTCAGATTGTTGCAGCACAACCTCAGGCGCAGACATACAGACTTTTCCTCTCTCATCATCACTGGAGTCAATTTTAATTTGTCCAGCACTTTGGTTTATGACCAAATACCTTTAAAAACAGAAGATAAACAGAAGATATTCCCAACAGTCTCAGCTTTACTTTGTGTCTTCTGTTAATTTGCAAATGTTAGCATGCCAGACTAAGATGGTGAACATGATAAACATTATCCCTGTAAAAAAGAGCATATTCACATTGTCATTATGAGCATGTTAGCATGCTGATGTTAATATTTTGCTGAAAGCACAGCTGTGGCCTGTGAAGTACAGCTTCACAGAGCCATGAGGCGCTTTGTCTTGCTAATTAAAATCTATGATTTAATCTAAATTGGTACTTTAAATCCAAATGAAGTACCACTGCCTAAGCCAACAGGATGAACCCCAGTGTGTTTTGAGGGTTTTTGTTTTCTTCTTGTGTGTTGTGGTTGTAACACCTGTCTGCAAACCAATTATCCAGTAAGCATAATTACAGTGCTGGACTGAGATCCTTTGAACTCAGTAGGATTGCAATAAATACATTATTGCTTAAAAAGTGCAAGTGCATGCAAAAATAATGGTTTTCATAATTCTTTGCACCACATTTAAGTTAAAAAAAAATGGGGAATCACTCCACGGATGAACACTGTACCAGCAAACCAAGACAGTGAGCCAACAGGTAATGAAAACTGCCCACAGAGCTACTGTAGATCCTGCAATGTACTACATTACAGGGCAGATCATTTGATTAAAATAATAACAATAAAACAGAAAGATCCTATTAATGTCCTCACTGTTTCATGACTGGAATATCATACAACATGTTTTAAATATTTTTTCTTTGGCTCAACTTATTTGACACAAAGTGTCTTAATACAAAGCCGTTAAAACGCCCAGTGAAGTTGTTTTCCAGGTTTCTAGGGCTTGTTTTAATTGCGAGCTGGAATTTCTGCTTATAATGTATTTCTCTGTGTTTCACTTTGCCTCCTCACTCTCATGTTCTTATCCTTTGTTGTTAAATATAGTTGGAATGAGGTATTTCAGTATCATATTTAAAAAAGACAGTGGACATTTTTACATGTGCAGCATCAGGATCAAGTTTAGGTTATTTGTTGTGGCCTCAATGTTGAGAAATCAAGTATATTTTGTAGAATCCTCTATAAAACGAAGTTAGGCAAAAATTTTGGTTAAAAGTTGAAGAAGGTATTAATAAATAGGGTTGGGTACCAAACTTGGTGCCAGCATGGCACTGGTTCCTGTACGACCTGTACCTACCGGACCGATTCTGGTGCCTCATGCCTGAGCTGTCAGTTTAAATAGTTGCTCTCTGGTTCAGACATTACAAATGCAGTCAACATTACCGCAGCAGTCACTCTACATTGCTCTGCCAGCAGGTGATGTGATGTTAATCCTCTGTTAGCTAGGAGCTACTGTAAACATGGTTAAAATGTTGAGCTAAATAATCTAAAGTGCGGCTGTATTGCATTCGAAATTATTCCAACAGTGTGTGAGACGTGCAGCAAATGTTCAAAAACAGATATGTTTTAAGGGGGGAAGCATCTGACAACACACAGGGACACACTTGACAGCAGAAAGATGCGCTGTGCTGACTGCATGTGTGACCCCATGACAAGCTCATCAGCCGGCAGTGTGGGCAGCCCTGACGCCGGACATGGGGAGCAGAGATGTAAAACACGAGATCTGACATTCAACAGCCTTTGTTCAGGTTAGAAAATATGATCATATTTCTTCAAAAGAATTAAAGCTGAAGTTTTAAACTTAAGTTTGTAAAATATAAAAAAAACAACTCAAAATTTATTTTGCTGTTATTAGTGCTGAGACAGTTGAGTGCATTTCAGTTAGGTTTTTCTTGTGCGAAAAAAGTGCTTTGACTTTGCTAAACATAAACTAAAAACATTAATCATGCTTTAGTTGCCAAAAGTGGATATTGTAGGCTGAACAAATTAAATATGTTGTCAGTGAGTACTGAGCGCGCACGGGTCTGAACATCAACATTTTGACAGGAATTGCACCGGTGTGATTCCATCACAAGATGGTTTCTAATTCTATTTGAATTATAAATTTAGAAGACAGAATTGAACGTACAAAGGAGTAGTTGAAATGTTTGGTAAATACATTTATTTGCTTTTTTTGCCAAGAATTGAAGATCTATAATCTTCTCATTTCTATGTGGTAACCTAGAGCCAGCAGCCGGTTCAATTAGTTCAGCTTGAAGACTGAAAAAAAGGGGAAACAGGTAACCTGACTCTGACCAAAAATAAATCTGTCCATTAGCAGCTCTAGTGCTCTTTTTACAGGAGGGCTAGGTGCTGGACTATTTTCTGACCAGCTGCAAAAATGTAGAAATAGTCCCACATTTAGGTCACAAACTGGTCCTTTAACCAGCAAAATATTTTGAGTTTCTTGCTGCATCTAAGCCTTGGTAAGGACAAAAGCTAACAGTTTGAAGCTTTACTAATTTCAGTACAAGATTCATGATCAGTGTTTTATGTCACTTCTGAAGTTTTAAATATTAAGTGAAACAGTTGGTTCACAGTTTGATCAAACAAAAGTCTTACACAAGTCTCTCTATCGTGTACGAAAGCAGTTATGTGATCAGTTTGTTTTCTCCGTAGGCTTAAGTCAGTTGAGCAATTCACAGGTAAAAGGCACAAAAGTTTCACTGTCTGTATTCTTTTTCATTCACTCTTGATGACGTCCTCATGCAGAGCAGCAAACTAAATACATAATTTGTTACGCTCTCCGTGAGTTTAAAAGATCTGAATTGTTTGTTATTTTATTATCTAACCAGATGACATGATCACAGGCCTCACTGGAGGTAGCAATGATAATGTTTATTCTCCATGACAGATTAATTAAATGAGGTCAGTTTTGGTTCATGTTCTGCTCCTGTCAAACTATAAATTACAAACTTAGTCTCAGAATGTAAATTTTTTTTGACCCGACCCACCTGCCCCGTGGACTGACCGCAGTGTCTGTGGTTGTAACTGCGACCCACAGATCACTGCCGCAAAGCTTTTTTCTTGCATTTGACTTGATTACATTCTGTTTTGTTGAGAAGGTCAACAGAAACGTGAAGGTAAAGAGCTTTTGTTCATCTTCAGAGCAAAGATGAAGCATTTTCTTTAAAGAAGAGCACTTTGCGAGGCCAGTATGTCTCTGTGTTGAATATCTTGACCTGTGTTCACTCACAAAGAGGTCTTATGGCAAATGTATGAACAGGCATAAAGGCATTGGGTTAGACTTTCATCCTTAAGTCTCCTTATCTTTCTTGACGTTAACCTACCATTGTTCTTTCTGTAGAAGGGGAGACAGAAAATGTGATTAACAGTAGCAAAAGCTCTGGAAGAGTACAAGGTTAGGCCCTCGATCAGTAGTACCATATGTGACTCCAGAGACAACAGCCCTGAGCTCCAAGTGTGATTGAATGGGTAAGAGTGGCATCAGCAGAAACTGACTAATAGTCTTCTCAGTGTGCCTCCTGGGACGTCTATCCTCTGTAACACAAAATACAGTTACTGAGTGACTGACAGCTCATTTTAATATGAAGGTTAGCTCACAATTTGTCATATACGGACTCCAGTCACATGCTCTGACTGTAATATATGTGTGTCTATAGGAAATGGTCTGTATCTTTCTTCTTTATTTGTGGGTCTGAACAAATGTAATCTGAAAGCTTTCCTCATCTGAAGTCTACTGCTGGGTGATAGAAGGTGCTTTTTTTTAGCAGAAAAATGTCATTTCAAAACAAGAAGTGCTGCAGTTAGTCTCCTCATTGACAGAACTCATAAGCGCTTCAGCTCTTCCTGTACAGATGTGTTCAAAAGGATTTTACGCTGACAGTCTCATAAGTGGCTCCAGAGGCAGTGACCTTAATAGCCTGGTCTTGCAGCGAAGTGACCATGCATGCCTTTCTCTTATAGTATTTCATTTTCTCCTATTTCTCCACCATTGTTCTTCTCACAGGAAAGGAATTGTTGGAGGAAACAGCAGAAATGCAACAGTTTTTAGTGGAAGTCTACAAGGCACACATGTGCCCACAGCCTGAAAATGAGATGAGCAGAATAATACAGCACATTAATAAGTGTTAATTAAATTTATCTGGCATATTCAATGGACAGCTGTAACCTACTGTATTTACCAAACAACTTACTCCAAATGCTGAAGGTCCTGATACAGAACTATTATAGTTGCTGTAAAATATTGATATGATATGAATTAAAATTTAACAGGGAGAATCTTAAGGTCCAACTGCACTGAAAGCGATAACTGACCCTTCTTAAGTCCTGCCCCTTTGCTGTGCTGTAATTACAGTTGAGCAAACTTGGTAATTTGTCAAATGTCCCCCTTTTTTTGTAAAAGAGAAGTATAGCTAATATACAGTATTTATAGCTATATTAGCTATAGCAAATATTTTGATCTAGATACGTTAGCTAGTTAGGTAACATTTTTGTCGATTTTGAATTGGATTATGCCAGACGAGCAGTATGGAAGCATTTAATGTTTGTTTTTTTCCAGTTGTTTGAAAACTGGCCACCATTTACTTACATTGTTTGGAAAATTTTGTAACGCTGTTTTCCTGTGAAACTCCAGCAGTGTTTTGTGGACTAACAAAATAAACCTGACCCTCAATTTGCATGAGGGTGAGAAGATAATGACTAAATTTTCTTATTTGGGTTAACTATGCCTTTAACCAGACATCTCATACAGCCATTAAAGGATACCTTATGCATTAGTATGAGACACTAAGGGGTGGTAACAAAATGTCAGTATGAGATGACTTGGAATGAGAATGGATTGGTGCGTCATAGCAGTTTGACATGCCTCATAACACTTTAGTTGCGTGTTGGGACATTTAAAACAATTGGTTTATTTCAAAACGAGGTCGTCAGACACTTTCAGTGCCGCTCGGCCTTTAACAGGAGACAGGAGTCACCACTCTGCCACAGTCTCTTCACAGTCATACAGGGGTGTTACAGAGTTACAGAGAGTGTCTTCTCATAAGCAATATTTTGCTAAATACAGACTTACGCCACAGAGACCAGATTAACCAGAGAATAACCAAACTTTTCATTTTAGCTGTTACATCTTCACCCTACAGCTACAGCTGACATAACCTGCCAGCGGGGATGACATTTTAACAAGTGAAAGCAACCGTTCAAAATGAATAAAATAAAGACAGACCATATGTTTTCTATTGATTTTTGCTAATACAAAGGGTGGAGGAGAGATGAAATGTTTGATAAGAAATTTACAAGGGTCAGAGCTGCACAAATCTGGGTATTTTACCAACTGTTGAATGCAAAATGGAACCAGCTAACTGGGCCCTTTCAGAGAAATCATCCACCTCCAATTTATTCAGTAGCAAATCGAGCCATTGAACTTTGAAGTGTTGGTGACCAGGGAGAATCTGACAAAATCTGCTCTGTGTGGTGGCAGCAGGTGACAGACACAAACACACACAAAAAAACGGACTATCACTGATGGTTAAAATCACACCTTGAGCCTCTCTGTCATCCCCATTTTTATGTGTTTTGCCATTCTGCCCATTTGCACACACTCCGTTCCACTGCTCTGAATAAAACATCACCTGAGACTCACTCCTCTCTCGCCTCCAAATGCCACTGCTTGTTTTCCTCCCGTGTAACAGCTTCATGGCAGAAATTTGAAACCGTAAATCCCAAAACACATTCAACAAAACAATGCACCGAAGCACAGGCACACATACAAAGATGACACTTAACAGAGTCATGATAGATAGATTAAAGTCAATTTCATAGATATTTTACTCATATATGGAACTTTAATCACAATTTCTTTTTTATTTCTGTTTCCTGATCATTTAGAAAGACTTAAAAATCATAATATTATGGTACGAACTGCAAGCTTTTTCAGGTTCATACAGAAAACTATGCAGAAAAGGGAAAAATCACAGTTAAGTGCACAAAACTTTTATTTTCGGGGTTTTTTTTCAGTGGGAGGAATAGTGAATATTAATTTCTTCACTCTCAAGTGCCAGTGGTTCCACACAACAGATGACCTTAAAAGTATTGAAATGGAATAAAGTACAGCCAAAGTAGAATACAGTTCTTTTTGTTCATGCTGCCCTGTCAACCTTGATCCATCTTCATGAGCCCCACACCAGCAACACACACATATACACACCACTCCCACCACTCCCACTCAATTTGTACCAGTGCTGCTGTAACATATTTCTTTGGAGTGGTATGATTGAACTGAATGAGACGACTCTGACTTGTTTACTGAGAACAAACACGAAACACCTACAGTAGTAATACCATGTTGTGTCTTTGTGGAAATTATACAAGCTTTGGAAGAAATCAAGGACAAAAGTGTGAGTCTTGCTGCTTTGAAACGGCAGCAGCGATTGTGTCTCTGGATTTGAACAAGCTTTTCTTGCCCACAGTGTTCAGAGCTGCAAGATTTTATCCACAATATACAAGCTTAAAGTAGGAGCAAAGATAGATTTGTGTCATCCTGTTAATCACTGCCCTTCTAGTAAAGTCAGATGAGCTTCCTCTGTAACCTTTTCATTTAGAAAATTATCTAAAATTGATCTGAAAGAGTGTCTTAAAAGCATGAGTCTGACAGTCAGAGACCTGTGTGTCCTGTTGAAGGCTATTGAATAAATTGAAAAAAGTGCACACCCATCTTCTCAGTGAGTGCAAACCACCTTTTCCATCACAAATGGATGGATGGACTGATGTGTATATTATATGTAATATATGTCGAGTCAGATATGTCTGTTCAATAACAAAATTCAACTACTCGTTGCTTTTTTTCATGTAGACTATTGAATAACACTTTTTGGAAGTGCCAGATTTTAGATCAGATATACGAACCACCTTGGGGTTGACGTTTGTTGTTTATATCTTGACAACAATCAGATGGATTGCCATGAAGTTTGGTGCAGACCTTTATGCATTCCCTCAGGATGAATCCCTCTGACTTTGATTATCCATCATCTTATGATGTCACGGTAAAAGTAGTTCTGATAAAGTGAAACGTGGAGAAAAGGAAGGGAGGCCATTCAACGCAAACTGTGCAAAATGCATTTTTTTTGTTGTGCACATAATGGATTCACTAAATGAGCTCAGGATCGGATGCAATGGAATATTAAACACAAAAGGTATCTTATATGTACAGAATGTTTCAAAAATAACCTGGCAGCCCATTCTTTCAGTGCCATGTGCATCAGGAAACAAACACACATGTAGCACACATAATGTTTGTGTGCTACAAAGCTGCACTGGGACTGAGACAAGAATTTGAAAGAATCAGAACAGAGAGGCAGTGCACAGTAACAAATGATCAGAATGAAGAAAAAAGATAAGATGTAAATAGGGAAGGACACATACATATACAGTAGCATAACTAACCCTTTATAAATTAAAGCTGACAGGCTTGGCGCAGTGCTGGAGCTGGGGGTTTCCCTGTGGCACAGCATCATCTCAGTAACCCAGCAAACTGACAAACTGAGACCCGTGCTCGGAGAGGAAGGGTGGCAGGAGGCACAACCAGTGAGATGTTGCTTTGCTCCATGTGATCAACCCTCCCACATGAAAGCAGAGGCAGCACACCAAAGATGCTCTGACATGCAGAGTTTACGCTATCTACCCAGCTCCAAACTACAAACAGCTGAAATAAAGGAGTGGCAAATGAAAAGAAATGAAGTTAAAAACACTTTTTTTCCCCTCAGGGGTTGAATAACTGAACCAGAATAAAAAGGCAAGTGGCCAAAAGTGGACTAGTCTAACAATCCAGTAACTCAGGCTTTGGCTAAATGCTAATTTCACATGCTAACATGCTCACAATGACAATACTAACACACATACTGGAAACATCTGGTGATCACCAATTCATGCTCAGACGAACATGGATGACGATTGATCCAATTGTGGAGGTACTTCTTTCTGAACCACAGATGTGAACCTCATGAACGGTGGCTCTAGAGGAAATGTCAGGGGATCACAAAATTTCATGATAATCCATCCATTAGTTGTTGATATATTGGATTGACCAACAGATTGACATTGTCATCCTAGAGCCATGTTTGTTTGTTTTTTTGTCTTATTTATCAAGATCAGATTAACAATTCTGAGAGATGATAACTTCAGTACAAAATAGATTGTAACTTGCTAAATTCTGAATTGATTTTTGCGGAATTTGGTTTGTTATAAATGTGATAGTGATAGAGGGTTCTTGTTGGCATTAAATTCAGTAACTGTGGGTGATTTCATCAGCTCTATGCCAAAACACATGCAGGCTCCGACTTATGAACAAGCAACATCAAGTGTAAATTATTTAGATGTAATTATGTAAATGTAGATGTCTATTGTTGTAAGGCGGCCTGGTTGCTTGTAATATCCTAAATAAACAACAATGTAAATGTAAATTAAGAAGTTTAGATTTAAATTCCATTTTATTGTTTCCTTACTAAGCTTATACAGTTGGGTGAACCCAGGATGCTTGGTTATAATACTGTTACATTATTCTATGCATCTTAAAGAAAACTGAGACTATACCCAATGAAAACACTTGCTTCACCATCTGTTGCCTGGCAGAGATCTGCACTCTCCTGAGTGCACTCTTATAATGTTTTTTTTTTTTTTTATGTTTGTGCATGAAAACATCATACAGTATTACCCATATTTTTCAGGGATGAGCAGTTTCAATTATAATCAAGATTGATTATGAGATTCAATTAAGTCATTCATTTACTTCAGCAAAAAGGCTTTTGCTTTGTATGACAGTGGTTAATAGACTGCGAAAGAATGCATACAAGGGGTGAGGAATGTAATCTTGGAATTAATGTAAAGTGAATGTAGTGCTTAAGCGGGCGTAATTAGAGACAAAATAGCTGCAGGCCACTGGAAAAAAAAAGATTACAGTGTATGCTGTGAGTTACACAGTCAAATTATGTCAAGTTAAAGTGCTGGGTCTGGGGACTACAAATTTGATGCATAAGTTAACATTATTAGATGAGAGACTTGCCATTAAAGTATTAAAGTATTACAGCACGACTGCCACTCGAGACATATTCTTTCATTTTTTTCGTATTCTTGGAGCCAAATTCCTGACACTTGTTGAAAATTGTTGTAGACTTAGTTTATAGGTATGATCATTTCAAAACTGATTGTGATGTTAGTATATTGGATATGGGACAAAAGCCCACTTTTATTCACTGGCATGCAGTACTTAGAGAAAGGTATTAGAATGTCAGCAGAGTGAGTGATCATTGTTCTATTATGTTTGTGAAGGTCAGCCAAGTCTTTAGAGAGACTGCCAAGACAAACCGTTCTCTTACAGAAGGAGACACTTGTTTTGAATGACGTGACATTTAAGTCTCTTGTTCCACTGCAAAATATCACTTCTATTTCATCTTTCCTCTCATCAGGTTGACTATGCTTTCAGTGTCGGGTCAATCAATGAATGCATTTGTGTGCGAGTGTGTGTGTGTGTCTCAGTATGGGATTGTGGGTGTGTTTATATGCCCAAATAGTGCACTTCCTAAAATTAAACTCACCATCTGAATACTAAAGATGCAGGGTAAATAGCCTCAGCACATGGGGCATATGGTCTACCAACTGAGCTTCTGAGGCCAAGTAATCATTCTACAGTAATATATACAATAATATAATATACAATAATAACAAAATGCAGCTGTAGCCCTTCACCTACAGTAATACTGCATTATCTGTGGAAAAAACACAAGAAAAAGAGCAAGAAATGTGTGTAACAGTAACAATATCTAAACATATAAATCAAAAATATAATAAAGTTGCTACTTTACAAGTAAGAGGAAACACTAAACACACAAACAATGATGCACAAACAATCCAGCAGCCTGATGACACAACCAACTATGTTCAGTTGAAAAAAATAAAATACAGACATGGCAAAATAAAAAAAACATACAGCAATAGACTTAAGTGCTGAAACAATGAACCAGCAATTGATTAATTGACCAACAGATCATTAATATGCAGCTGGTTTGGTGATGAATTAATTGTTGAAGTCATTTATCATGTCACCCTCTCAAACGTGAGGATTTGCTTTTGTCTTTTTGTAATCATTGTAAACTGAATCTTCTATCTGTGGGTTTCTGACTGTGGCTCAGGCAAAACAAACCATTGGACTAAAATTGTAACAGGCATTTCTCATTATTTTCTTCACTGAAGTGACTCAAAACAAACAGTCCTGTGTTTGTTTGAGGTACCGTGCACATCTGTATGAATCGCTGTGTGACAAGTGGTGACAAAACGTCAGTATCTGACGACTTGAGAATGAGAACAGGCTGAAATTACTGAGAAGAGATAATAATAACGTAACACCATTCACAACGTGTGAAGATACTGTAGTCATTAACAAAAACTAAAGCTGCCACAACCAAAACACATCAGACCTATATATGAGCCCTGAATGTGCTGTATGTGTGCATTTAGAGGTAGCACATAATGTTGTATTGACATTTTACTCTTACTCTGTATTAAATTGATCAATAACCTTCTACTGCTTTCTGTATTAGTATTTGATGAAGAGCAAGAGACCCCTCACCACAATTCATCTCTTCCTACTGCCTGCAAGCTTCACAATTGCGTTGTGGGTAATAGTACGCCCTGGAGTTGTCTATGTGAAGGTCTCAGTTGTGGTGACCTGAGAGTTTTTTATTGTCTTTGTCTTATGAGTGAGTGATGAAGCTGCCTTATTTGAAACAAGCTATTAATTCCACTCTGACGAGGACATCGCTGTCTCTTGGTCCCATGGGGATCAGGATAATCATCTACCGAAGATTTATGAGTTACATTTGGGACATTTAATATGCCTTCAATTTGTATTACATAAGTGTTCCATCCATGTTAATGTGCATGGCATAAAATCTAATCATGTTAGTGTAGTTGGCCATAGCTAATTTACCAGCAGCATATGGAGCGTTCAAAGACACATGAAGGTAGCCAACACCTCTGGCACAGAAAGAAAGAAAGGAAGGAAGAAAGCATACAAATGCAGGGTAAACATGGTGCAGCAATTAATTTAATGTATGAGACACTTTCAGTATGTAAATCTATTTAATCACACTATCATAATATCAAAGTATTGCGGTTCAGTAAATTGTGTTATGTCTGCTGTATCATTAGCAGCATATGAGCAAACAAGGGTAAACATCATTAAAGTCTTTGGTACACTAAAAAGAGCATGACAAGTGGTAAAAACGCCTCTCAACAGAAATGAGTCATGTTCACATATCTGATTTGTAACGAGACATGCTTTTGATTAGTAACAAGTCAATCTTTTCATCCATCCCAAATTGCAAATCGAAGATGATGTTTACGTCAATTATACACGGCATCAGGAGTTGAACACTGCATCGTGACTCAGGCTTTACAATATTGGAAGCACACTTCTCCTGTCTGACAGTGTGAGTGTGTGTCTGTCCCTCTGTCTCTCTGTCCTTCGAGGTCCTGCACCTGTCTCTTGACGTGGCTCACTGACGTCTGACTGTTGAACCTGCCTTCTAATCTTGCCCTGGCATGCTGCTACGTCAGTGTTGTTTATATACTGTCATTGGTGAAACACAATTTCAGAAAGCTTTGTTTGCACTGAGGTCTCAGCACGCCAGCTAAGAGAATACGGCTGGCTGAGCTACAGTCAGCCAAACACCAGAAACAGGAGCACAGATGAGCTGTCTTAACCTTCTTGTCTTTCTTTCTTATCTCTGTATCTTTCTCCTCCTATTTTCCTCTCTATGTGAAGCTATCAACCGGGACCCTGTTTTCCCATGTATGTGTGTCTAAGTGACTAATGGGGACAACAATTTTTGAAATTGGTCCAGTATTGAGGGAAGAGTGCTGCAGCTGGCAGAAGTGAATCTAAGCCACAATATAATCCCCCCAGACCATCCACTGACAGACCTTTTTTTAAAAGTAAGAGTTTGTTTAGCCAGAAACAGCTGTTTTTTTTGCTCTCATCAAACTAACCAGACTGTTTGCAAAATCTGTCATTTTAACATCGTCTTCTTCATTCAAACACCACAGAAATAAAATAAAACTCACCAAAAACATCATGGCCAAAGCAGAGCTCATGATTGTTGATGCAGTGGAAAGACGAACCAAGACATTTTTGGTGAGTTTTATTTTATTTCTGGCACGTTAGAATGAAGATGGCAATGACGATGATGAAATTACCGTTTCTGTAAATGGAGTGTGTTGGGTTCGGCTGGAGCAATAAAACAGCTGTTTTTGGTTAAACAAAATATAACTGACTTTTTAAAAAAAGGTTTATCTCTGCAGTAATCCATAATGATATCAGACACTTAGATTCTGTCAGTGGCAAAAAAAAGAATGTTTATTAGACTTTGTTGGTGCATAGTTTCCCCGTGTTCTACAGAAATACTGGGCCAATTTCAAAAATTGTTGTCCCTATTAGTCACTTACATACAAAAACAAAAACACAGTTTAGGTTGAAAAACACAAAAGTTAGCCCTTAAGATCACCAACCTCATTGATAGTCTTCACATGAGCTGCAGACGTGCTGCATTTTAATTCTCCACGCCCACCCTGTTTGGTGATTATCGCTGCTCCGACAGCTGCTCTGTGCTGGCTTTGTGGATACACTTACAGTACATGTGTTAGTATGTTGTGGCGATTTGCTTCTGTAATTCGACTCTGACAAGTAAGGGATTAGTAGTTACGACACAGTGAACCCCAAACTAACACTCAAGTTTGGCCTCATGCCACCACAGACTGACATCTGGCACAAGGACAGTGCCAGTGCTGCAGCTGCAAAGTCCATCAGAGATTCTGTGACCATATTTCTGCTGCAGGCACAGTAGAATAAGTCTGAGGCCAGATAGGAACAAAACGCTGAGACGAACAGCAGTGGAGGCCCCTTTATTTCAGAGCCAGTTCACTGAACTCTTCTGCTTTTTTCATCTCAACTGCAGTTTCTCTTCTCAAAACTTAATATTTGACGAGAGGATGAGCACTAGGAGAATTTCTGGGGTACAAAAAGCTTTCAAGTACATTCTAATAAATGATACCTCTTCTGGCAGGAATAGAGGTTGTCAGGAGATGAGAAGGGGAGGCAAGAAGGATCTTAAGCTTAAGTCAGTGGAACAGGCGGGCACTGTGCAATATACTTGACTTCACTTAAACTGATACATTAAGCACTTGGATAGTATTGTAAGTCTACTCCGACTATTTCTGTGTGTTCTGTACATATGGCAGATATTGCATGTCTCCATGACCCAGAGGAATGATCCCACCTCTGTTGCTCTTACTGAGGTTTCTTGCTTTTTTTCCTCTACTTTTTTGGGGAGTTTCTCCTTATCGGAATCAAGGGTGTATTGCTGTGTTCCAGATAACTCAGAACTTTTTACAACCTACTACCAGGACAAATATAATGGAACACCACTCAAAGTTGGACTTCGTACATGTAATGGAGCCAGTGTCTGGTTTGTCCGTTCTGGGCTACTGTAGAAGTATGGTGGGGCAACATGACAGCCTCTGTGGAAGAGGACACGTTCCCTCTGTAGATATAAAGGGCTCATTCTACGGTAAAAAAAAATCAGAGTGATTCTTATTTTCAGGTGATTATACGCTAATGAAAACATACTTATGAACATTATATTCCATTTCTGTCTCTAAATCTTGCACAGTGGATTTTTAGGTAACGCTTTATATTAAGGTCCTTGTAATAAGCATTTATTAATAGGTAATAAGGCCCTTATAAGTGTGTATAAGATGCTTATTAACATTAGTTTGCCTTTATAAGACTATATAATGTATTAATAGTCTCATTATATTATGTTAATAACAGACTATAACAGATTTATAATAACTTATAAGAAACTTGTTAACTTGTTTGTTGATGCTTAAGAACATTAATAAAATCCTCATGAGCATCTTATAATTGTTCATAATAACATTATAAACACATATATTGATGCAACTTTGTCCTTGTCCTGCCTTTATTAATCTTTTTTGTTTGATTTATTAACATTAATATATACTTAATTGTTCATCTGTTAACAGTTAACTATGCGCTTGTTAACAGTTAACTATGCTTTTTGCAGCTACCGGATCTAAAGCGAGAACAGTGCCTTATAGAAGTCTAATAAATCTTCTATTATGCATTTATTTATGGCTAATGATCTGGAACAAAGAATAGATGTGGTCCCTCTTCTTTGTCATCTTCATCTTCTTGTGACAGATGCGACATTTGATTTTTTTCATTAGGAGTTTTTTTTCCTGAAGGAATTTAATTGGCTAGAGGAGTCGTTGTGATACGGAAGATGACCCTTCTGGTAAGTTTAACTGCAGCTAACTAGTTATGTTAGTTAGTGCACATTCAAACGCGCAGCTAGCTACGTAGCTAGCTAGCCAAAACTAGTAACATTAGCTATTGGGCTTTATTAATGACGCTGCCGACAGAAGTGCAGCAGCAGCAGTCTTGAGTTGGTCGCTCCTCTGTGTATTAGTGAGGGGTCGTCTTCTGTCGGCAGCGACATTAATAAAGCCCAATAGCTAACGTTACTAGCTTTGGCTAGCTAGCTACGTA
>JAJHUR010046120.1:0-15744 GCA_027495735.1 Lutjanus campechanus | reverse complement strand
AAAAGGCATTCAGAAAACACAGTGTCAGTGATGTCACCTTCAGAAGGCAAGAGGGAATAGAAAGTAGCTGTTTCACTCAGCTCAACCTGGTTTTACAAGCCCTCAATGCATACTACACCTCAGAGAAGACAGGACTCTATCACAGCAACAATTTGCCTTGTGAAATATCTTTTTTGTTTGGTTTTGACAATATATTGGTGTGAGTAGTGTTTTGTTGGCTTTGCAAACAGCTTTATTCTACAAATTGTTTTTAGTTCTAATAATGTCAGACAGGGGAAAAGGTCTATTGCCTTATTCAGACTATCCAAGCCAGATTTGGAGGTGGTTTGAAATGTGATTCTAATCAGATTTTCTATGGGCACTCTGGTTGCTCAAATCAAATTTTGACTTTTGCGTCACTCCCAACGCACACACAACGACAATGATAAATCCAGAGTGATGGAGGTGCATCAGAGAGGCTGAGCAGACTTGACAGTGCGATTGCTTGCAGCGTGAGATGATGAATCTCCATTTCTCATGCTTGCTCATTGGGAAGCTGCGTCACCAGTCTTCGTTGTTACAAGATGCCTATGTCATTACCACAGCAACCCATGCAGAGAGGCTGCGTGATGTCTGGACTCACAAATCCGATCTGATCACCTGCAAATAACAGTGTGTAGAGTCTGACATAATGATCTGATTTGAGGAACAAATCTGCTTTGCCTGCAGTCTGCACAAGCTTATGTGTAATAGTTAGAAAATATCTTCAACCCACTCACATGGTAATTCATCATGTTCATTCCTCACATAGGGTTCTTGGTTGCGTCAATCCCAAAGGAAGATTCATAAATGTTTTTTAAAAAATTGAAAAGGTGGCACTCAAGTTTTCAAGTTAAGGAGGAAAAAATACTCACATTCACTTGTTTATTTGGCTGGCATCATAATAGAAAAACACAAAAAGCCTTCAGAGCATCACATTAATTCCTTCCATAGTCGATGTTACATGTATCCCAGTCGGTCTACTTGTAAGGCATGAGACCCCCATGGTTAAAAAATCAGTTCAAAAGATTAAAAACTTTATTTACTTTATTTTATTTTAAAAAGTCAAAGTTAAAAGCCTGTACACATAAAACACAACTGCAACTAACTGCAACGCCCAAGCATCAAAATCAACACCAAATCACTGAACTTAAAATGGTGTACACTTAAAACGGTGGATGGAGGCTAATGACTGTGCTGTTGGGAAAATGGAAAATGCAATATGCAGTTTAAACAAATCCATTCAAAGTTATAATGTGTAAAATTTCTGCACTCAAATGCCTAAAAACGCTAACCTAGCAACTAGTTGCTACAACTTCAGATTCACATGACCTCATTACCTGATTTTTATACGATTTTTATTATTACGGTTTTTATCAGCTATGGTGGTTGTTTAATTAAGACAACACATGATTCAACACTACTTCAGATATCATCGAAGTACATCGGTTTTTATTTTTTTAATGTGAGAGAGGCCCCTAGTGTCAGAACTTGCACATTGTTTCCTTGATGATGAATTTAGCAGCTATGGGGTCACGTTCTGTTCACAAATTCAACAACAAAGCGCTCTGAATAAGCTTCTGCTGTGATTTGCACGTCTAACCAGCTCCCTCTCCATAGCGGCCGCGGCCAAGGCTCATGAGTGTTGTAATATTAACTAAAACACAAATCCTTTTCTCAGGAATTAAGTTAAAATAATGTTGTCAGCAGGAATTTAGTAATTAATTGCATGTGGATTCAGAACACCAACAATTTCCCACCAGTGAGAGTATCTGGGCCCACAGCTGATGCGAAGGAGACAGTTACCAGGTGACTGTAAAAGTGAACAAGGTGACCAATTCTCAATGCTAAAGGACACATCTCATCTACAGGCAGAGTTTATAACCTCTGCTTTAATGATCCTGTCAGGGTCATTCAAATTAGAGACCCGCAGGAAAGTAAATGAGAATGAATCGAGATATAATCCAAAAACACTGCAGACTTCATCAGCAGGACGCCAGCGATATATCTCTTTTAAAGGTTCTTTATGTGGGAAGGAGGAAGGTCTCCAATGACAAACCTATTATCTGTCACTGTTCAAGGTTAAAGCCAGCAGATCCATAGAAATCAGAATTGGAAAAGAGGGCATTTCTACATGAGCTTGGGTTTTTATCATATCTGAAACCGTTATAGATGATCAGTGTCATTATGAATGATGAGGTCCCACTCTCGTTATTCAAAACGCTAGTAAGAGGTGAGAATGACTTTCATTTCCTCTTCAGATAGCATCTTTTCTATAGCTTGCACATGTAGATGAGTTGCACAGAGACTCTTAGGTAATAGGTGACCTGCAGCCAAGTTCAAAATGTTCAGCTACACTCAAATAGGGGCTAAAGTAACTCTTATAATGGCTGGACAGTGTCGGGTGCTGGCAAGTGCTTTTATTGCTTTGACACAGCACTTATTTTGGGCTAAAAACTCATTCAAAATTTAAACAATTCTCCAAAATGAGTTCAAATTTATGTGAGCATCTGAGGTTTTTATTTTATTGTTATGAGCTGGCTATAGGGGAAAGCAAAGCAACATTAAACCAGATGGATAGTGTAAAATGAAGTTGTGCATTTGCAGTGAACTTGGATAGCATACAAAACATGAGGAAAAGAGGAAAAAGAGCAAGTGGGTGCCCTTAATATTAAATAAATGTAACCAAAAGAAGATGTAGAATTAGATTTAAATAAAAGAAACCAAAATGGAAATAAAAAAAAAACCATCTGATTAAAATTACTACAAGGATTTCTTAGCTGGTTATGGAGCAGTCTCAGTTTAAAACTAATACCTTCATATGATCTACATGAGCAAACAGGACCATCTATGAGAACATTGACTATTTCTATATAATTATTCTTGATGTCTTGATGTCAAACTACTTTTTATTTTCAACTAAATACAAAACGATTGGTTACTTTTGAAAGGAACTCTTCAGTTAAATATTGTTAGTGACATGCAATGGTCAGAATTTGTTATTTCAAACAAAAACATAATGAAATAATATTGCCTACTGCAGATTTAATTATCATACATACAGCTTATAAGTAAATAGTGTAATGCTGGCAAACGTGAAACAATCATGAATACTAATTTTGAATGCTGTCATTCAGTACTTACTGTATTGTCCTCCTTTGTGTTGTCAGAAGCTGACATACAGATGTTCCAACAGCTTTTTGAAGCGTTGAAGGGATTGGTAATTATGTCTCACTGGCACTCATCTGGACAATTTTGTTAAAATAACAAAGCATGTTTGCCAACATGTTAAATTGGCTGAATGATCTGTACTTCCATGGTATTGCACAAAGCATTTAAACACTACTAACATATTCTGGGAACTGATGTGATTTTAAATAAGCATTTTGTGTTCAAAGGTAATATTTTGATGAAGTAAATTATCTATTTTCTTTAAGAATTCTGCGCAAAGGATACAGGGACAGCCTTATGTCTGCACACTGGTTTAGCAGAATGTAAATTCAATAAGTTTCTAACTTACTTTGATGGCGAGGTTTAAACTGATGCAGTATATTTCAAAATATCTCCCCACTCAGTGCTTTCTGCACTCAACTGTGATTTTTCCAAATGTATTTTCAGCTGTGGCTGACTAAGCAATACAGTGGAAGCAGAGTTTTACTAATAGATTCTGTCAACAGAGAACAGTTAGTTCTATTTAATATGCTATACCATAGATTAGTTGTTTTATTTAGCATGCAAATTCTCACAACAAGTGCAGTTTATGATACTTGTGTCCCACAGACATTGTACTTATTAGTCCCTGCCACAGTTCATAATCATAATATGCTGTAAAGAATTTCAAGAGGAGATTTTCTCTGCAAGGAGTTTGCAGCCAGCATGTACAAAATGGACAACATGGGGAACAAATTTAGTATGCAGATAGTAAATAATGTACTAGATAAATCTTAAGGGATCTACAAAGCCATACACAAGACGAATGGTGTGTTTTGTTCAATGCACAAACAGAAGCAAATATCACATTAAACATGAGACTGTCTGATGTGGCAGAGAGAACATGAAAGAAGGGTGAATAGAAAACATGCTATTATATGCAGACATGACCCAATAAATATATAAAAACACAGTAAGTGTCACAGTTAACACAACAAACTTTCAACACCACCAAGAGCAATAATTCTTTCTTCAATCTCACAAGACTCCAACGTGCTAGCTTTAAAACTATGCTTCCTATCAATTAGCATATGTTTTTCAGTCAACCTGCTTCTTATCACCGACAGTCTACTCCAGTTCAGAGAGTTGGAAGCAAGAGGTACTATGGCTGACACCTAATTGGATGCCTTTTGCGAGTGGGCACGGAGAAAGAAAATTAAATCAAGACTAATGAGCGCTGAACAACAACAACAAAAAAAAAAGATAAATGGTTTGATGGTACCAAGACAGGCAAGGTTGAGGAACTCGGATAACTTTCTGCCTTCCTTATTTTCCCTATTCAGCCAAGCACCCACACTCAGAGGAGGGTGCAGACTTGAATGTCATCTCTTTTTTTCTCTGCTGATTCTGCTTTAGAGATACAATGAAACCTCACCAGATCAGGCAAAAAGAAAGACATCAATATGAGATTTCAATTTCATGGATATTTTCCAACTGTGTGTCAACCATCACTGTGGCATTTTGGATGACTTTTATAATTGCTGAGTACTGGTAATTATTCAAACACATTAAAGGAGAGCCATGTTATGTAATTAAAGATTGAAGAATTTGAGGACATTTATTATAGTTATACAGCACAGGGAAAGTAGAGTTGCAGTTCCTTCACAGCAAACAAAAAAAACAACTGATATACAGATTAATGAAATTCAGAACAATATAGGGTAAAAATGTCAAACACAATAAATTGACGTACATATACACATATAACTGTGGGAGATTTTTTTTAAATTTGGGTCAGGCTAAATGTAAACAGCAGCAGCAAGAAAAGGATAATAATGTGGTTGACATCCTTACATAAAAAGTTCAACATCTGGAAAACAGTGTCCATCAACTGTGACTGTGATTGAGCATGAAGCATCATTGACGTAGACACAGAGAGTTCTCCTCCCCGCGTCCTGCTGGGGTTTTGCATGTTGCGTCATGATCCGGGAGGGATGGCAAGTGCAGGGGAGGGATGACAAGTTAACAAGGGTGGTGCATTTTGGTCTTTTTTTTTTAACAAGGGAGGTGGCATCCCTTTTCAAATTGCTTACTGCTTATAATACAAAATTATGCCGTGATACAACTGAATTTCTAGTGAATTGCAATTTAAAGCGTAAGTGTGTAATTGTGAAAGAACATAATTTACATTTTAAAAATGAAAAGTTGAATTCATAAACAATAACATTCACTATTGCTCACCACTGTCAGTACACTAATGGGTTTCCCAAGTATAGCTTTACTTTCTGGATGTGTGACAGCGGTAATCTGTAGGAAAAGCAACAGCTCAGACCTCCTCTGCAATTTCTAGTGTGATGGTGACATGGTGACTTCATGCATTCACAAATAATATCACTAACTCAATATAATAATGTATTCCAGGTGGAGAAAAATGAGGAAATAGCTGCCAATCATAATCTGACAATGATTGTGAGTGTGATTCATTTCCTCACAAAAGCATTAGATCAAATCTTCAGTTTTAAAATAATGCTTCGTGCGTCATGATGCTGATCGGACAAGATTGTTGAAACATATTCACACAGCAACTTTTATAGACCTTTTATGATAATGCTAATGACAACAAACACATTCAGCATATAGACATTCTTGGTGATTCAGGACAAATCAGATGCATGTTTGTCACTGTTGTGTCTCACAGTGTCTTGTTTGTTCCAACAACAAATGAATCGCACACTAACAATGGGCTGTGTTACATGTCGGTGAATGGTAATTGTCAATTATGCCAATCAAAATCCAATTGTCCGAGCACAAATCTTGCTTTATTGAATTTACATCTAATGTTCCCACCCAAGCTTGCAGACCTATTATCCGATTACATTATCCTCCGTCACTGCACTTCCTACCCCATGTGTAAAGCACAAAATGACAATTATATAATTAAGACAGTTTCATTCATTAAGATAAAAGGAAAAAGCTGATTGAGAGTTCACCGTCTTAGTTATGACACAGATGATCCCGTCTGATCAGTGAGCGTTTTTTTTTTTACAGAGGTCA
Source organism: Lutjanus campechanus (assembly GCA_027495735.1). Taxonomy (NCBI): domain Eukaryota; kingdom Metazoa; phylum Chordata; class Actinopteri; order Lutjaniformes; family Lutjanidae; genus Lutjanus; species Lutjanus campechanus. The sequence goes on along the minus strand of JAJHUR010046120.1, from coordinate 9,522 downwards.
GCTCGAGCGTCTCAGTAAACAGTTTTCAGAGATGCACGGCCACACTCATGTGCATTCAGTCCCAATGAAAACACTTTTTTTCCCCCCCTCAGTTTGTACAGACTTGCCAAAAGGAATGACTTTGATGTCAGTGGCAATGTCAAAAGCTTGGATGAAATGATACCCACAAACATCTTTATTTATAAACAAGACATTCAGCACTCAGAAGCTGACAAGACACTGGGGCCAACAGGCTGTGGCCTAATCAGCCAAGCAGAAAAGTCATTCTTCTCCATTGCCTTGAGATTAAGCTTCCACCCAGGAGTCATGTTTAAAGATTTATCCAACTGCATGGAGAGTGCCACTAGGTTTATAACTATAAACTGCACATTATAACCCTAACTCTATGACTACAAGTGAAGCCCTCCAATGTGCACTGTCGCATACTTGCCAACCTTGAGGGGAGGATTTCAAAACAACATCGGGGTGTTGGGAATCTGAGTTTCACAGACCTTGTTTCCAGTACTCTAGTGACTTAAAGAAAATAACAAAATAATGACACGATGCCTGCAGATGATCTATAACTGACACTTAGCTGGAAAACTCAATGGGACCACAACATTTACCACTAGTCTAGTTTCAAATGTGTTTACAAATAATGAATATTTTACAAATGTTTTTCTAAAGGTAGTTTAGTTAGGCTGCTCTTAGAAAAAATGTGACCCTTTCGTCTAAAACTTTTCATAAGAAACATAAATTCTTCTTTCCAGGATGTCAGAAACTTATTTTAGTGTTTCTTTCTCTTAGTGCTCTCCATTTCTCTCCCCATCTCTCACTCACTGAGGAGGATGAGGTGCTGGCATGGATGTATTAAGGAGAACTGGATACAGCAGGAGTGAGCAGCTCTCTTCCACATCACAAAACTACCATTGGTGTAGCTGTATTGTCGTGTGAGTATAAACGGTACACTTTTAGAGTCATAGGGTTTATCACACTGTACAGTGCCTGAAACAGGTTATGATAACAAAAAGAAAAAAAAATGTGAAGATTTGTCCTGACTTGGCAGGAATACAGGAGAATTGACCCTTCGCTAAACCCCGCCGCAAATGGTACCTGTCCAATCATAGCAACCATAACTAGTGCTGTCAAGCTTTCCATTTCTCGGTGTGCAGGAGGCTCTGAGGAGAGTGATACTGTGGCATCTTTTTGTTGTCTCTCAAAAACAGTAAGCACAAGAGCGCATGAGTGGTGAATGGATTAAACTTCGTCTTCAATTGCTCTAACATAAGCTGCGAACGTTAGCATGTCTGGCTAACTATGACTAGCTTACTAGCTGCAGTAATTTTACCTCCAGCCAAACATGTTAGATACCACTGAATCTGCATGTTATGTGGGGGTTTGAGGAGGAGGATGTGGGCTGGTGCAGAATCAAAGTGGCAAGTGACAATGCATCTCTCTGGCTCGCTCTCTCAGGTCTAAGCCGGGTTAACTTAGCTCTTATCCCAGCTGTCTTCTGTGATCGCGGTCCAGCTGGTCTGGCTGGGTGACCCGTCTCATGGTCTGCTGCATTAATCAAGTCCCTGCACTTCCTTTTCCCACGTTAATGAGTGTATTTCTGTTATCTATCATGTAGATATACTTGTCGTATTTCACCACCCAACCAATGTTTGCTGAGATGTAAGTTATCTTTAGCATTGTTTAGCATTAATGTCATATCATGTACGCAGCTGTTAGCTAACTTTACATAAACACTTTAACACTTTTAAAACTTGTTTTAAAACATGTCAGGTGGAAACATTAAAACATCAGCTGAAGACTTAACTACATCATCCAGTTATCCACTTATGAAATCTGCTTGTGAGTCCGCAGTCCAAAATCCACGGCCATCAGCTAGAAATGAGAAGCTGCTGTTGTTTACCTCTCGAAGGAATCACAGACCTTGTGTTTCAACATTTACTCCCAGTTTCGATGTTAAATCTACAATCATTATCACCGTAAACTGCACAAATGCAGTGTGAGAACAGAAAGCTTGGTACACTTAACTAAAGGAGGGTGGGGCTTAGAGAAGGGTCAGTTGTGACCCCAAGAGAAAACTGTGAGAGGGCGACGAAAAACCTGAGTCTCCTGGGAAAATCAGGAAGGTTGGCAAATATGCTCTAACGCCTGTCATCAACCCACCCCCCCACAGTACTAGTTCAGTCAGATACTCGCATTATAAAATGTTTATTGCAGCAGCAGAACATAAAGATAGATTAGAGTTTGGCGTCCAGGCTATGACCTCATCACCCCTCACAGATTACCTTTACTGTTTATGTTTAATATCTCTAGAGATATTAAACATAAACAGGGGTGGTGGTGGGGCTGAAAGGATGGATGAAAGGGTGCGTTTGGTATGTGCTGTGGAGAGTGAGGCGTGTCACATGTGAATATAGCAGTGTAGCTGCAGTTGACTGCCTGAACTAGATCACAGTCTTTGCCACATTTACAAATGTACTGGTCAGCTATTTGGAATGAGCAACCAACATTTAAAACTATTAGATCATAAAAACTTATCAGTGCATCTATCCATCTTCATCTGCTGTGTGTCATCTAATTGACTTTCCTCCCAAGAAAAATGATGCCATCAGTCATTTCAGCAAGTGTTCCACAATGACGTATTTACAGTGTGTTCAAGTGACAAAGCCCTCTAGTGGCCATATGACTAATGACTTATGTCTGTTGGGAGTAAATGAGGAAATTGTGTGCCAAAGACCTCAATCTTTTCTGCATGGCCAAGGCAGTTAAGGGCCTGATTGCTTGATTGAACATCTTCCAGGTTCTTGACTTACAGAGTCAACACAAGGTAACTGTCAAATAATAAATGTACTTGTTTATGTCAGACAGCATAATACAATGTTACTAAATGTAAACCTGTAGCAGCTCCCTTCATGTTTGTTTACTGTTTTTTTTTTTTTCAATTAACAAAAGGATAATATCCATACATTTAGTTAAAAATAGCACCATGTACAAATCAAACTTGAATGCCACAAATATACAGTATATGAAGAACTTAGAATAAAAATATTAAAAGACAATAACGTAAAAGTAAAGAAACAGATGAACAAATATAAACATTGTCAGTCAGAGATCTCAGGGTAAAATGTTCCACAATGTTTCCCAAGCTTATTACTGTTTTTATTGCTTAATAAACTGAGTGACTTAAGTAGAGAATCCAGTTCTGGAAGAAAAAGTGAGATCTCAGGTGGTGATTCAGAAAATGTATGTTTGTAAACAAAAACTGTTGATTTCATTATTCTATATGCAATCAGATATTCAAGATCACAGCCATCTGGATTGTTACAGTAACATTTTTTCTTCTTTTTTTTTAAATACTTCTGTGCTCCCCTGGTAACTCTGTGTTTAAAGTCACAATACTATGAACTGTGGGTGATTCGCTCAGACAAAGTTTACAGAAATGCAGATTGCATGAAGGGCTCAAAATTTCTGCAAGGCCATTTTACGATTTGACAGTGGGACAGTTGGCCAAGATCTGCAGAGGGTGGAGGATACGGTGGTTGGATGGCTAAAAAATGTCCAAGAGAGACTCCCATTTCCTCACCATTTCTTATGACAATCAGTGCTGGTTTCTCCTAACCACATAATTTTTTAACAAAGTACTTATTTAAAGCCAAACCACAACCTTTCTTTAACCAAATGTGTGTGTGCAGAAATTTACTTCATGCCATCCCATTATTCTTTGTTTTTTAAGAGATTTTTTTTTTTAATGGACTGCATCCAAAACAGTTGCATTGCACAGAAGTAAACTTCTATCAATCACAACAGTGTCTTAACTGCCTTACAGGTATGACTAACCACAAAGCACCTGTGCTGTTTGAACCTCTCATGTAGATATTTTCTTTCTGACATCCCTGAATGTGAATCACTAAATTATCATGCTCTTATACTTACTTCAAACATCCCTTTATTATCTCAGCTAGACTTTTACTGGTCACTATCAATTTAGGATTGGCTCATCAGGGAATAAACACTGCAAGTTGCATTTATATTTGTTTCAGACTCACAGCGTAAACAGATTGTCAACGTAACTGAGCTCATTATGACACTTTGAAACGTAATGTCGACCATATTGTTCATTATTATCCCTGCTAGGGGAGCATGCAAGTACTTTGGTGTTCGTGAGTGTGTGCATGTGTGCGTGCGTGATCAATGGACCTACATCTTGTCTGGAGCTAATCTCGCATACTACTGGACCAATCAGCATATTTTTGTGCACATTACTGAATGCTAAAGGACCTCTGTGATTCAGAATTTTTAAAAAACCTTGAAAATCCTTTTGTTATGGCTCCATGTGGCAACATGCAAGGCCACAGGCGTTATGTTTTCACATCATCCCATTCTTGTCAACGCAATATCTCAAGAACACCTTGAGGGGATTTCTTAAAACTTGGCACAAATGACCACTTGGAGTCAAAGATGAGCTGATTAGATTGCGGTAGTCAGAGGTCAAGGTCATTGTGAAAGTAATATCTCCTAACCCTAACCCTTACTCCTCTGACAGCATGTTTCTGACTGGAAATTCTTCACTGGAAGCAGACATGTATAGTGATGGCTTCCATTTTGCCAAAAATACACTTAATATCTTTTATAAAATTCCTTCAGAGTTACAGGTCAGTATAATGGTAGATTCCATATTAAATTCCCTCAAAGTCCTCACAGTCTGGACAGACATGGATGTAAACTGTAAACTTGGCTGGTTAGTAGAGGTATAGAACTGCAGCATTTCTATTTTTAACTGCTCTGTTTTATGTAAACAGGCATCTGACCTCTTACTCTTCTTACCTAGCCAATAGGAGCCACAAGTGATCAACAACTGCTTTAGTTTGAAATGTTGTTTCAGCTAGAGACAACATATGTGGGGTCATGTTAATGTTGGCAGAACTGGTTGCATCTGGCGGTTGTGGTGACATTGCAGTAGGTGCTTCACCGTGTGTTGCCTGGCAGGAATCTACATTCTACTGAGACATGGCCGAGTACCAATGACCAATGGCAGAATATGCTTCACTACATAATTGTAGCTTTCTCCTCACTCGTGCAGAGAGGATAAGGATCTTTACAAAACACTAATACTAGTCTAGTTTTTAGGCTTTTATTATCACTGTTTAGTGAATAATTTCCCATTTGTCAATGCTGACCTTCCTCTTGTCATAGCAGTGCACTGCCTTTGCATGATTTTAGAGACAAGACAACAAACAGCAAGTCAGGTGACAGAACTTTAGTTTGTTGTCTGTAGAAAAGAAAGACTCTGTACACTGCCATTGTCTCAGTGAAGAAAAGCTGTTTTCCTTTACCTTTGTCTTGGTCTCTTAAAAAAAAAAACATGCCAGTAACATAGAAAAAGTAACTCTTCATAGCAATACAAGTGGAAAAGAAATGCCAATCAAGACAGGTCCAGAACTGGTGCTCAACAGTGACAAAAGTGATAAACTGCATGAGCTGCAGGACACGCTCACTAACAAGGAGGATGGCGGAACAGCAGTAACTCTATAGTGATAGTGCAAAATCTAAGCGACACATATTCTTGCTGGCCAAGAGGAGAGTGAGGCAGTGAATCAAATCGACACTCACCAGCAAGAGAGAAACAAAGCTGAAAGATGCTGTGGTTGGAACACATGCCTCAGCTAATCATCCTTAGCCACCTGCACACATGGGCAACAGAGGAATCTAGGACATGGACTGTAAGGGGGTGGGCATATAGTGGATCTGTGGTAGTCAGCTGTCCGTGTATATGAAACAAACTCATTGCACTTTGCTGATAAGGGGGCCAAACTTGTTGAGCAGTGACAACACCACAACAACATCAATATTACCACTGAGGAGAAGGACCAGGGCAGATAGCATGCCATTCTGGCTCTTGTCAGATTGGGGTGTTATACATTAAGGGATCAAACAGCCCTGACTCTAGCAGGTCCCAACAACATTGCTAGTCTGTAACATACTGTTGTGGGTTTAGGACTGGGCAGAGACCCAGGCAGTGGCATAGGCTGGCACATGACGTATGCCACCGTCTGACCACAGGCCAGATTGTCCACAGAGAGGCTGGATGAGGTAAGATTAGAGACTTGCACACTTCCCATCTCTAGGTTTGTGTTGTTATACTGAGGCTGGAGAAACTACAAACCATTGTGGGAGCAGCAGTGCCAGAAGCTGAGGCCTGACACTGTCATTGTGAACAGTAGCAACAGCATGTTTTACTCCCAGGCCCATGTTGAGGAGCCCAGCTCTGCTGTGCAGAGCGCACTAGATCAGATGAGGCTGTCCTTGATTTCAGGTAAACTTCACGTTTGTCCTGTTGCTGTTATGTAGTAGCTGCCGTGAAACAGTGAAGCTAGTTTAAAAGAGGTCATATAATGCTTTTGGAGATTTCCTTTTCCTTTAGTGTGTTGTATCTTTGTGTGCATGCATGTGAAAGCTCTGGAAAGTTACAAAGCCCAAACTGCACACCAAGGTTGTTCCTCACTTCCATAGAAAATACCGTTCCTAAACTGCCTGAACAACCTTGCTTATAATCCAGCAGAATAAAATAATTTTTCAAATAATTTTTCTATTACTTGGTGACATTATGTTGTAAAATGTTTGCATAATGTGCAGCCAATGTGGAACAGAATTTAGATGGGTTTAGAAATGTGTTTCAGACAAGGAAACTATGAATAAAGGAAGAGACAATACATCGCTGTAGAACATTCTATGCTCAAGACTTTGGTGCCACTAAGCTTGTGGGCGATGGAACGTTGATGAAGAAAAACTTGTACTTTTGGTCAGACTTTGCTTTGATGAGCAAAAGATTAAACTGAGTTGATCTTGAAAACCGTATGAGTTAAATACAACACATATCTGTCGACGGAGAATGTTCTTATTGCAGGTATTATTGCATATTGCGGGTCTGGTTGAGGGTTTTTCATGTTTTACAGGTGGGGAGTTTGGATAGAAAGCAGAATGACCGCAAGTGCAAAATGAAATTTGATCCAATGGATGTAGAGGTATTAGTGGAAGAGGCAAATCAACATATTGATGAGCTACTGAAAAAAATGAAAGAAATACTATATGAGAGTATATGTAAGAAAGTCAAGAACAACAGACGAAGGTAAGAGAAGATGGCAAGATATAAGGCAAGGAACAAAAGGAAAACTGGCTTCTAATAAACTTCTTCAAATAGCTTCAATAAATAAATAAATGATAATAATGATACTGCTGCTACTACTACTACTACTACTACTACTGCTACTAAAAAAAATAATAAACAAACAAATAAATAAATAAATCCATCACGCAAGGAGGTGCGAGCTGTGGTACCTCTGTGGCCCTCAGGTGGGACACTCGGACACCAGGCAGCTAGACAGTCCTGTATCTGGTCTGACAATGGCTATAAATGCACTGTCAAGAGGCAGTGGTGAGATCTCTCAATCCAAGCAGTCCCACAGGGGAGCAGCTGGGGACTGGAGAGGGAGGAGAAGACTGCACCAGGGGACAGGAGTCCAACCTGCGAAAAACTCAGTGAAAAATGTAGTGTTGGCAAAAAGAAGGAAACAGGAAGACATAATAAATGTCAGTGTTCATGTTCTTTAGGCAACAGTGGCTGTGAATGTTCAGTTTGTTTATTTGGCTACAATAAATTTATGTTTAAGTGTTTTTCTGCGTCAAGGATGATTGAATGAAAATAAAAATAAATGCATACCCCAAACAGCTCATGAAAAATTATTTTAAACCAGATTGTTTCCTCGGCTGATTAACGCCTTCCTTTCAAACGTATTATATACAGACTTGGTCACAGTCACCAAAAATTATTTTCACACTTGGTTAATTGCAATGTGCATGCTAAATTAACCTATTTCCATTTTGTCCTTCCAGTATTTCACACCGTAGGATTTAGGGCAAACATACTAAATGGACAATGTGCGTGGTCTTGCACATTTGAAAGATGCAATCCTCAGTGCGCACCATTAGTAGATCAGCTTGTCATTGTTGGCCGGCCAAGTTTACACGTTCTTTTTCTCACACACAAACCTCATACCAAGAGCTTAAAGATACAATAAATACAACACCCCTGTTTTCCAGTATGTCTCATGTCATACAGAATCGCATATCATCAAGATATCTTCACACCAGACAGGCTGGCATTCCTAAGACAAAACACCACCAACCACATGCCAGGCTTCATTATATGTCAGGCAAAAGTGTGATTAAAGTTATTAGAAATTGTCTTTATTCATTAACTCTTAGACAAATGTCAATCATGTGTCATGGTTGTGTTTTGTTGGTTATTTCCTGTTTTATTTTGTGCTCTTGATTTCCCTGTGTGCCTTTGTTATTCCTGTCTTTTATTGTCATGGTTTGGAGTTTCCTTAGTCACTTCCTGTTTTATTTTGTAGTCTTGGTCCTCTGTCATGTGTCTTGTCTTTACTTCCTGTCTTTGTCTGTTTTCCCGCCCTTGGTTGATCACTGATTATTTTCACCTGTCCTGATTGCCCTCACCTGTGTCTCATCGTCCTCCCTCTCCCTGGTGTATTTAAGCCTTTGTGTCCCCTTCCTCTGTGTCAGTTCGTCACTTGTTACTTTCATGTCTTTGTCAGTGTTTCTCGGATCCTCACTTGTTTCTTGTCTCGTCCATGTGTGAGAACCAGCCATTCCATGTTCCCAGCCATGATCAGGTCTTGTATTTTCTTTGCTACTTTGTTTTGCCTTTTCAGTAGTTTTCCTCAGTCGAGTGATTTTTCGTTGTTACTTTTTCCATGCTAGAGATTTTCTGTTGTTACTTTTCCCTGCCTTGTTTTGGATCTTTTTGTTTTCATTAAATTTTCATTGAACTGCTCCATTGCCTCTGTCTGCATTTGGGTCCAAACCTGAGAACCCTGTCTTGTCGTGACAGAACGAACTGACCAAAAATGGACCCAGCAGACTTTTCACTTTTGGAGGAAATGAAAGAGGCCAGCTCTGAATTCGAGCTTTGGTTTTCCACCTATCGGGGGTGCACAGACCCCAAGGAGAAACTTTTTTTCTTAAATTTGATGGAACAGTCTTTTTCACGTCCCAGTTTTTCATGTTTCCCGGTAATCACTCAGCAGCTGGCAATGCTTACAGGCTTTAAGAGAGACTTGCAGGCTAAGATTGACTCCTCCATTCAGCCTGTCTCTCTGCCAGCTAGCTCCCTGCCTGAACCTGTCATGGACTCATTAAGCCACCAGTCACCTGCTAAGCCTGCTCCTCCACCAGCTAGTTCACTGCCTGATTCTGCCCCTGAGTTATCGCCTGTGAAGGCCCCCAGACGCAAGCGTCGCTCTCACCGACGTCATGCCTCTCAGCTGCCCAGCGTCTCAGAACCCCAGCTGCCCAGCGTCCTCGAACCCCAGCTGCCCGGCGTCCTCGAACCCCAGCTGTCCAGCGCCACGGAGGTTCAGCTGTCCAGCGCCACGGAGGTTCTGCTGTCCAGCGTCATGGAGGTTCAGCTGCCCAGCGCCACGGAGGTTCAGCTGTCCAGCGCCACGGAGG
>JAJHUR010045944.1:54046-68774 GCA_027495735.1 Lutjanus campechanus | reverse complement strand
CAGGACCTGCTCACTGTACATTATCCCTTAAAAATCATGAAAAGTTTGATGTTGTAATATATAACATAATATAAATATTATATTGGTATAACAAGAAAAGTCTCCTGTTATTACATGATAACTCAATGTTTCATGTCAGAAAAATTGAAGTTATCACACTCTAACACTTCTGGTTATAAGAATACACATTATTGTTATAACAGGCATTGTTTTACCTTACAACATTATAACTTATATTCTTATAATGTGATGTTATAACATGAAAAGTTTCATGTCATAGCAAGATAAATAGCATTTTGTTGTCAAATGAAACTGCTTGAATGTATGCATCTTATTTGTTATACAAAGCGCTCACAGTCATTTTACACTTGATCTGTCCTCTGTGGTTAAAGGAAATGTGTCATATTTATTTCATAGCACATAATGAGCTTTTTAATTGAGCACACTCACTTTGTTTCTTGTCCCTTTGGAGCAGAGCCCTGTGGCTTTGAGGTAGACTTTCATTCTTCCAGTGGCTCTTAATGACTTAAACAGCCTTTACACTGGATTTGTGGTGCTTGAGTCCAGAGGTGGCGAAAGTACACGCCAGCTGTTTCTGTGCAAAGCTAAGTAAGTCTCACTCTCTTTCTAGTGTTGAGTCTCCTACTCTGTTGCCTTATGTCTTTTACATTGTTTTTTAGTCTTGTTACGTATTTTACATCGTTTTTCATCTTATTTCATCTTTTACATAGTTTTTGTCTTATGTTTGTTGTACTTCATCTTTTTTGGACTTATATGACTTTTTTTGGTTCGTTTGTATCATTTTTTTGTCTTGTTGCATCTTTTGAGTTTTTTCTCATTACGCTTTATTGTCATTTTTTGTGTTGCCATATCTTTAACGTCACTTTTTGTTATACCTTTTATGTCATTTTTTTGTCCTGTTATGCCTTTTATGTTGTTTTTCATCATTAGGTCTTTTTCGTCTTGTGTCTTTTAAATCACTTTTCATCTTTTTATGTCTTTATGTTGTTGTTTGTCTTGTTACATCTTTAACATTGTATTTCGTCCTGCTCTGTCTTTTATCTCCCTTTTCGCCTTATGTCTTCATGTCATTTTTAATGTTGTTATGCCTTTTACGTCTTTTATAGTCATGTTACGTCTTTTCATCTAGTTTTATCTTTCTTGTCTTATGTCTGTTACATCATTTTTAGTCTTGGTTTGTATTTTACATTGTTTTTGTCATGTTTGCATCGTGTTTCATCTGATGTCTGTATGTAATTTTTTGTCATTCTGTCTTTTTTTTTGTCTTTATGCCTTTTTTTTGGTCAGTACGCCTTTTACGTTGCTTTCCATCTTGTTATGTCTTGTTTTTCGTCTTTTACATCATCTTGTTATGTTTTTAAGTCATTTTTCATCTTTTTATGTACATATTTTTTACTATGTTTCAGCTTATATCTTTTTTTTCTTGTTACATCTTTTAGTTTGTCTTTTACATCATAGTTCATCTTGTTACATCTTTGTCGTCTTATGTCTTTTACGTTGTTTTTCGTCCTATGTCTTTTTACATCACTTTTCATCTTGTTGCGTCTTTACATCGTTTTTCTTCTTGTTATGTCTCTACATGTGTTTTCATCTTGTTATGTGTTTTTCGTCTTGTTAAGTCTCTTTGGTCTTATGTCTTTCATGTTGTTTTTCATCTTATGTCGTTTTCATCTTATGTCGTTTTTATCTTATGTCATTTTTGTATCATGTCTTGCATGTTGTTTTCTTCTTGTTTTCCTTGTTTTCTTGTTGTTCTTGTTCATTTCACTGTCTTCTTGTATTTTGTCTTGTCTGTTGTGTGAAACGCAGTAATGGATACACGAAGGAATTGTCTTTTCTTTGTATTATTGTCCTGTCCAATTACAATAAAATCTGTCTTGATATTGGGGAGGCGGAAGTGGAAAGTATAGATATTGGTGTCAACAAAGTATTTGTACTCAGTTACCTCTCACCTCTGCTTGAGTAATTTCTTTGTGTTTTAGGCTGGGTATGTCTTTTACCTCACTTTTCGTCTTATGTCTTTATGTTGTTTTTTGTCATGTTACTTTGTTTTTCTGTCTTATTTCTTTTTTCGTATTGTTACATGTTTTACTTCTTTTTTTGTCTTATGTTTTTGTAATTTTTTGTCCTGTTATGCCTTTTATGATTTTTTCTTGATACGTCTTTCTTTTTGTTACGTGTTTTACATCATTTTTTTGTTTTATTGCATCTTTCTCTTCTTGTTACATCTTTGTTGTTTTTTGGCTTGCTACGTCCTTTATCTCTTTGTCATTTTTCGTCTTGTTATGTCTTTCTCATCACATTATGTCTTTACGTTATTTTTCGTCTTGTTACATCTTTCTCATCTTGTCATGTCTTTCTCATCATGTTACGTCTTAACGTCATTTTTGGTCTTGTTATGTCTTTCTTGTCACATTATGTCTTTACATTATTTTTCGTCTTGTTACAGCTTTCTCCTCTTGTTACGTCTTTCTGATCACATTACGTCTTTTATGTTATTTTTCGTCTTGTTACAACTTTCTCGTCTTGTTACGTCTTTCTGATCACATTACGTCTTTATGTTACTTTTTGGTCTTGTTACAGCTTTCTCATCTTGTTACGTCTTTCTCATCATGTTACGTCTTTACGTCATTTTCAGTCTTGTTACGTCTTTCTGATCACATTACGTCTTTACATTATTTTTCGTCTTGTTACGTCTTTCTCGTCTTGTTACATCTTTACGTAATTTTTCATCTTGTTACGTCTTTCTCATCACATTATGTCTTTATGTTATTTTTCGTCTTGTTACAGCTTTCTCATCTTGTTATGTCTTTCTAATCATGTTACGTCTTTACGTCATTTTCCGTCTTGTTACGTCTTTCTGATCACATTACGTCTTTACGTTATTTTTGGTCTTGTTACGTCTTTCTCGTCTTGTTACGTCTTTACGTCATTTTCCGTCTTGTTAAGTCTTTCTGATCACATTACGTCTTTACGTTATTTTTCGTCTTGTTATGTCTGTCTCGTTTTGTTACGTCTTTCTCATCATGTTACATCTTTATGTAATTTTCCGCATCATGTTAAATCTTTACGTCAAAAGACATTACGTCTTTTACGTTATTTTTCGTCTTGTTACAGCTTTCTCGTCTTGTTACGTCTTTGTGATCACATTACGTCTTTATGTTACTTTTTGGTCTTGTTACAGCTTTCTCGTCTTGTTATGTCTTTCTCATCATGTTACGTCTTTACGTCATTTTTTGTCTTATGTCTTTCTCATCACGTTACGTCTTTACGTAATTTTTCGTCTTGTTACTTCTCGTCTTGTTACGTCCTTGTGAATTTTTCTTCTTATGTCTTTTTTGCGTTTTTATGTTGTTTTTTTTATGTTGTTTTCATCGTTTTCATCTGTCACGTGCAAAATGTACAAATGGATAAACCAAGGAATCAATATAATCAAATAAATACTCAAGTCAAGTGCAAATGCCTGAAAACTCTACTTAAGTACAGTAACTAAGTATTTGTACTTAGTTAATTCCTGCCCCTGCTTGAGTCATTTCTTGAGGTGTTTTTGTGAAGATTCAGCAGCATCCTCTGGGTGCAGCAGCAGCAGCAACAGCAGCAGCCCTCCCCCTCTGCAGCCTTTCCAGCAGTATGCCCGACATGCAAACGGAAGCAGGCGCTACCATTTTGAAATACAGCACCGCCTAGGTAAGATGGTAGATCCTTTTATTTAATCGCATTTTCTGCAGTATTTTTCCTCATCTGAGCCGCCTGGGAGGTAATTAATTCCAATTCGTCTTTAAGCTCAAGTGTTTTTGACTTGTATGTTGTTGCGACAAAGACTATTAGACCGTGTTGTTGCACAGGAATCACTCGGTGTTACACTGTATTCAGTCCTGTGCGGGAAAAAATGCTTGTTACATTGTATCGATCTCCTATTGAGAGCCAGTTGTTGCATCAGATATTGTGTGTTTATCACCCTTGTTGCGGTTAACAGAGGCAAAATACGTGTTTTTATTCATTTCTCTGTGTGTTTTCGCTCTCAAGCTTGTTTTGCTTTGGACACCCTGAGCGAAACCAAAAGCATCCCGTCTCGCCATTCACGTTTTTTACAGCAAACGTGGACAATGCGTCTAACATGTTTCAACGCAACTTAACTCGTCTTTTCGTTCATTGTTTCGCCTACAAATGAGGCGACTTGTGAAAATGTGTTGACTCAGCGTCGTGCTGCGTCATCAGAAACCCAGCTTCCCCCTGGATATGCCTCAAATGAACCCAGTGTTCATGCAGCAGCAGCAGCCATATGTAACAGAGGGGGTACACTGCACTCACATACATACTGTACACAAACACTGAGGCTGTTGTTTAACATGTTTTCTATGAGCAGCAGCAGTTGGAGGAGGTGTAGTTTAAGTCAGCAGCAGCTGGCTTGAGCCTAAACCAAAAAATAGAAGTGTCATTCTCTGGTGTCATGTTCCACTTTGCCCTTTGATTTACAGCCAGCCATAAAGGTTGTTCAGGATCAGGAGGAGGAAAGGTGTTGGCAAACCTGTAGACACACTTCAGCTTGACCTATAGATTCAGAAGCTCCTGAGGAGGCAAATTAGGGAAGTCGAGACAGCTTTTTCAACACAAAGAAAAGGGCTATTCTGAATCACACAGAGGTCGGACCAAGTCGTTGTTTGTCAAGTCACAAGTAAGTCTCAAGTCTTAACATCGAAGAACCAAGTCAAGTTCCGACATAAGTTGCAGGTCATGTCCTACAATTTGAGTTTCGAGTCTTAAACAAGGCATAATGCGCTTTTCACCAAATGAAATGCATTGTACCAATGGAGCCTCAGTGCAAAAATGATCAATTCCTCTAATAATGAATAGACAAAAAGAAAAAATGTCTTAGGCACACAAAATTATATATTTTTTGGATTAACAATGTTCATACAGTGGTGGTACAGACAAAGTCACTGAACACTGTCTGGTTTTGTTATGCTGTGAGTCAAATTTCAGGCAGGAAAATTAAGACTGAACTGAGGTTTTGAACAAGCACTTAGATCAGGGGTCAGCAACCTGTGGCTCGGCGACCTCATGCGGTGCTTTTGCTTCTTTCCAATGGCTCCCTCTGGCTTTGGCTGTTTTTTATGGAAATGATTAAAACGTTATCTTCTTAACATTGTTTTGGACATATTAATTCTTATTTATCATTGTTGTAGGCCTTAAGTGATGCTTACATTCTATTTTCTCATCTAAAATGTGCGCCATAGCTTACATCTATTGCTCGGCCTCGCCATTTCCTCTAAATTTTGGTGGCTAGTCTCCCTGAGCTAGAAAAGGATGCAAAATCCAAAGAAAAGGTCTTTTGAGGAAATTATTGAATTAAATAGGTGTGGCTCCGGATGGATTTCTGTGGGTGTTTTTGGCTAAAATGGTTCTTTTGAGAATAAAAGTTGTTGACCTCTTACTTAGATCATTTTCTGTTTTATAGCTTTTGTACTTTTGATATGATCAAATTTTAGTATTGTATTGTTTTTAAATGTGATATTTAAGTATTTGAGTATCAATATGTTTGTCAACCTTAATTGAGAATCATATCACAATTGCAATATCTGTCAAAACAACCGCAATACGATCTTTGCCCCAGCCTGGAAGCCAGCCCGGGAAGTTGTTGTGTCTCCATCTGTAATTTTTAACCCTTGTTTTTTGTTGACTGTTGT
Source organism: Lutjanus campechanus (assembly GCA_027495735.1). Lineage (NCBI taxonomy): Eukaryota > Metazoa > Chordata > Actinopteri > Lutjaniformes > Lutjanidae > Lutjanus > Lutjanus campechanus. The sequence continues at coordinate 63,066 of JAJHUR010045944.1, read as the reverse complement.
GTAGTTTTTGAATGCAAAGAAAATTATCTTATCTTTTCTGTCCTGCAACTTGTTTGGATGCTGACAGATGAGTTCAAACAAAGTGGATCTGGGAAATTAAGTGTCGACTTACTGAGAATGAAACACTGTATTGTGATATGGTGACAAATGCAAAGATTTGTGGCAGTGGTTCATTTTGTGTCGTGGCTAAATTAGGGTGGCATAAATAATTGAAATTTTATCGAAATCGCAATATGGCTTTCTGTAAGTTTCAAATCGCAGGAGGTGCAATATTTGCTAAAGGCAAAATGTGTGTCAAAAACCTTTCAAATGAAGAAATGTGAGGCAGAGATGTGCTATCCTACACATCAGATACTACAGACGTAAAAAAAAAATCTTCATTTGATAGAGATTCCTTCATATCGCAATTGTCAAAATAACTGCAACTGTATTTTTTCAAAATCATTCAGCTTTAGATTAAACCCCAACTGCTAGTTATCAGTGTTGTTACCTGGCATTGTTCTGATTGCATAAATTCTAGTTTTCCTAAAGTTAGATTTAAAAAAAGCAATATATCGCCTTGCTAAAAGTATCATAATGTGTCAAATATATTGAATTGTAAATTCCTCATCATGATATGTATTATAACACCAGATTCTTGCCTATACACCGGACCCTGCTTCTTCCCAGCAGCGTGTTCTATGTTCTATGCCATTCATTCTCCTGATGTATTAATGTTCTACACAGGGTTTTACCTAAGCCAGGCCATTCAACTGATTTGCAAAGTTCAGGTACTAGAATCCGTATTGGAAAGGAAAATATGGTATCAGAACATTTCCCCTTTCACTTGAGGTTTTTGGCGTAACATGCTCCTTTTCCCCTGGCTGCCTGCTGTGTATGAGTATGACTCATAGCTGTATGGGTGATCAACGGCTCCTCTTAAGTGAGAATAAGATTCTTTAAAGATCTCCTTTAAAATGCCTCTGTTTTATGTTATATATTGACAGTATGTGGCTGTTGTTCGTGGACATAAAGTGTTTTCTGCAGGGAAATCCTGTTCTGTTTTACCTAATCTGAGTTTATCTGACCTCGCAGGCAAATGTGAGGTCTGTGTGGTTTTTAATTTGCAATATTTGGTAGTGTGGCCGCTCATTCATGCACCGAGGTTCTTTATCAACAGTGCAAGTTTCCTCCATGTCATGAAATTTTAATTTGAGTGAAAGCTGGTTAGTTCTTAATCTCTGGATCTTCAGTATCTTATTTGCTTTATTTTTGGATAATGAACAGAAGTTTCACGTTGGGGAAATGGAGCAAGTCTTGTAAGTTTCTTTTTCATCAAGCCAAAGTCACCAAAGGCACCCCCTCCCTTGAAGCCATGTAAAAGACACTAAATAGCTGGGTCAGCTCTGTCCCTGTGTGCTGCAGTCCACCCATGTATTCAGACAATTGCACTCCACTACTTCCTCCTCCTCGTCTGACCACCACAGAGCCAGACGTGTGGTTTTGTGCTCACTCAGTAGTTGTTATATCTGTGGCAGCCAGTAGTTCCACTGTGTAGTTAATCCCCTCACTTATCTCTAACCACAGTCAAGAGCATAACCCCTCTGTGTCTCTGCAGCGCCATGGACAAGAGCCACACAGTGAAGCTCTTCGTGGGCAACCTGGCGTTGGACACCACCCAGGAGGAGCTGTCTGCCATCTTCGAACCCTACGGCCAGGTGGTCAGCTGCAGCGTGCTGCGACAGTTCGCCTTCGTCCACCTGCAGGGCGAGGGCGCCGCTGAGCGCGCCATCCGGGAGCTCAATGGACGGGAGTTTCGTGGACGGAATTTGGTGGTGGAGGAGTCGAGGGGACGACCGTTGCACTCCACCAAGGTGTTTGTGGGTAATCTGAGTGGGATGTGCACCACAGAAGACCTCCAGCAGCTGTTCCAGACGTTTGGGAAAGTTCTTGAGTGCGACAAAGTCAAAGGTGAGTGGTGACCCTTGTAACATTTGAAATGGTTTAAAACACTCCCAGTCACATCCTGCTCAGGTTGTACTTGCCATCTTGATTTTTTTGGTCCCAGTCTTTCCAGTATTACAACTAAACAGTACACCAAAATATGTTTCTGAAAAAATATTAAGCAAGAAATAGCTAAAGTAGTAACCGAATCTTGATTTGTTCAGCAATGCTTAGTTTTACAGTTTGATCTGAGTTTCAGGAGGCTTCAATTTGTGTAGAACGGAACCTCTGACCCGTTAAAGATCTCACGAGAGTCGAAATCATGATCTTTCTCTAACCCTTAGCCATCTTTCTCGTATTACAGCTAAACAGTACACTTGAATATGTGCCTGAAAACATTTTAAGCAAGAAGTGGAGCATGCAGTAACAGAATATTGATCCATATTTGATGAATACTGTCTAGATTGACAGGTAGATGCAAGTTTTTTTTTAGCCCTGTGTTGCGCCGGAGGGATTCACTGAGGCTGACTTTTCAATCGCACGGTAGTGCACCCTAAAACATAGCTCGCTTTATTGCGTATTTTACTGTAAATGGGGCCATTATTTACTAAATGAACATCATCTTGTATAGGATTTTAATCCAGCAACTGAGACCATAAACTCATAAGGAAACTGTTTACTGAGGTCATAAATGAAGTGAGAAGTAGGTTCATTTTCTCATAAGACTCCATACAATCTGGCTTCTTTTTACAGCCAGTGAACTCGCCCCCTGCTGTCCATTAGAAAGACTGCAGGTTTAAGGCACTTCTGAATTGGCTTTGGTGCGCCTTGTAGATTAAAGATTAGAGATTAGAGGTCTATATGGTGGCGAATTTAGCAGAAGACATCAGTAATATATAAAATGTCCTTTTGTCAGGTACTAAACATAATCTGTGTCTGAAAACCAGTAATGATGCATCAATGACATGCATTTATAATATGACATGAAAGAATGTGTCAGTAACACATTTTCAGCCTAGATGACTAACACAGTGTGAGATATGCTTCTTCTCATTGGAATTTTTACAGACGGGAGAAATATCCTTCAGCAAAATGCATCACAGTATCATGAAACTGTCAGAGAAAATAATGACTTAAATACTGACTAAAATTATGGCTAAAACATTGTCTAAAATTAGACAAAAATGAATAAAGGAGTTTCACTGACTAAATCTTGACAAAACAAAGGACTAAACTGTGACTTTCAATTTCAACTACAATGTTCAGTAAGTGACTAAAAGTAAAACTTCATTTAAATTTGTCCCTGTTAAGATCGATGAGGTGGTTTTCTTTGGTGCTATTTATACCTTTTTGTAGAAGTACTAGGTAAGTGTGGCAATGCCACTGTGATCCTAACTGTTGTCCCTGCGCTCAATGACAGCCAGGCATTCCTCTTCCGCAGGCTATGCCTTTGTCCACATGGAAAACAAGGAAGATGCTCTCCAGGCCATCGAGGCCCTACATGGCACATCGTTTAAGGGCCGCCCGCTGTCTGTAGAGCTGTCCAAGGTCCAACCCAGCAAGCAGGCACCAACAGGAAAAATCCCCTGCGTTAACTGTGGAAAGCAGGGCCACTATGCCGGAGAATGCCCTGTGGGGAAGCCTTCTCTCGAGCAGTACCAGAGCCAGGCAGCGGTCTTGGCCGCCGCAGCTGCTGCAGCTGCTGGCCTGCCTCTACAAGTCCAACAAAGCGTGCACAATTCAGTCTACAACACCTCCACCTTTGATCCCACATACGCAGCTCTCACTGGGATCACCACAGGCACACGCACTGATGGAAACCCGGTGAATCCAGCCGTTTATGGTGCCCTTGCCAGTCAGGTGTACGGTGCCAATGTTGCCAATCAGCTTTATGGAACGGTGGCCAATCAGGCAGCTCTTACATCAGGTGCCACCCAAATGTACAGCTCGATGACCCCCAACATCTACGGCCAGATGGCTGCAACCCCAGCGGCTGCTGCTGCGGCTGCTGCTGCTGCAGCCTACACAACTCCAGTTTACACCCCAACTGTGGCCAATCCTCCCGTCTATCTGGCTGCTGCTCCTGGTATAGAAATGCCAACAGCAGCGGCTGCGGTCAACCCTGCTTACACTGTTGCACCAGCGATTTACGGTGCCGCCACACCAGCCTATGCTCATATAAGCGCCATGGGAGCAGCGGACCCTACTACAGCCATCTTTGAGGCAGCCAGGCAGGCACATTACTTTGCCCAGGGCCAACAGGTTGTGGCAGAGCAGCAGTCAGTGGCTGCTGCTGCAGCTGCAGCAGCTGTGGCAAAGTCTGGTGAGAGGGACCGCAGTCCCCTACGGAGGTCGGTACCTCTGCTACCAGACCCAGTGATGAAGCCGTTCATGTACCAGAGAGCCAAGCCGCGTCGACCCTTGCTCCCTACACCAGCTGGCCGTGCAGCGGAAGAGGCAGTGGAGGCTGCTGAGGACCCCATGGCCAGGTAGGGCACGATCCTTGAATCTCTATACCATCAGCCCCGCAGCCCCAGTAAAATTCCCAGAGAGAGTTGAGTCTCAAGTTTCTCTAATTCAACTGTCTACCTCTTGGAATTGTTACTTGTTTGTAGTCATGTTCTGCAATCTTATAGGCGCATTTCTCATGGCTGATTAAAATTCCTATGAAGTCAAAATCCATGCTTATCACATATGGCACTATACGGCACCTAGGTCAGTATCTGGCCCAGCAATGGCAAAAAAAAATGTTTTATTGATATTCTGGGTTATTTTAATGGTATTTCAGAGTTTCTCTTTTCCTGGCAAATTATTAAAAATTGTTAATGACTCGTCCTGCACTTGGGGGCATGTACTAAATTTGCATCCAATGAAATGTTTTTTCACTTATGACCCAGCCGGAGCATGAAAGGAGAATACATCTGTTCAACTTCTTAACTTTATTCACTGATTTGGGTGAAACTGCATCATATTTTACGGGGAAAATATTTTCTGGTTTCCCCACTAATGTCCTCCGGCTGTCCAGCTTCAACTCTCTGAGATTTAATTACAGAGTTTTCTCATGGAAGGATAGTTTTAGCTTTGTTGATGAAGTACCTAACCATAACTTTTAGCTTTTAGCTGCTGTTAGCTGGCAACAGAACTAAGCTCAGCAGTCTCCCAGTGGTCACAACCAGACACTGGGACGAACAAAGCCTCCAAGACTGACAGGCGATACAACTTTGAGGTCCTTTACAGAGTTTTCTGATAGAAAAATAGCTTTACTTGTTGCTAAAGTAACCTAGCAAACTGCATATTTAGTGCTTTTGGCTTCTGTAGACACCATTCAATATTTGCAACAGGAAATGTAAGCAATAAGCACTGTTTCGTGGGAACTTTCTTATTTTTTTGAATTTCCATGCTGCTTGTTCGCTTTATCACTTTCTTGTTACTTCCATTGTGTTGCTAAGTGGCACTATAAATGCCCATGCTGTCCCTCTTCCTACCTAAACCCTCTCCTCCCTTCCTTAATCCATCCTTGTCCACTCCCCTTCCTCACTTCTCTTAGGTACTATGCGGAGTACTACCAGCAGCTGCAGCAGTACCCCCAGTTCCAGTATGCCTACCCACCGCCAAACGCCGTGACCGCCATCCCTGGCATGCCGGGAGTGTCCGCAGTATCTGCTGTACCCACGATGTCCGCCCAGCCAGTCGCCACGCTGGACGCCCTCAGGCCGGTGGTCCCCACAGCTGCGGCAGTGGCAGCCGCCATGGCTGCGCCCAGGGTGTATGAGCCGCCGTTGCCGCCGCCCACGCGCAAGGAGGCCATCCTCCGCCGCCCCGAACTCTCCCTTCACACGCCTGAGCCCCCCTTCCGATAGTCGCACACAACTCTCTGCCCGCCCACCCTCTCCCTCTCTGCCCTGAACCCCCATCCCCCCATCTCCTCTTCCACCCCAAACTTGAACACCTTACAGCAGCTGTGCGTGTGTGTATGTGAGAATGTGTGCGTCTGGGGGCTCTGATTGTGTGGGGCGGGGTGTGAAACTGGGGGCTCGTTGGTTTATTAACCTGCTTTACGAGGGACTTGATCAGCGAACCTTGGTCCTGTTTGCACACGCACAGTGCAGCCATGAAAGGGAAGCTCTCATCTGTCGAACGGGCATTCTTTGTGCTTCTCAGTTTTACTTTCTTATTGTGCCAGTCTCACACTTGTGCCAGTATTAGACTGATCCAGTCAGTCGTTCCATATGCCTTTATTTACGCAACCCAGTTATGATTTTCTAAGGCCAAATCGACGATAAAAGACATTAGCCATCCTCTTTAGGCCTAGATGATCAGTTAGGGCAGCTAATTTTAAACCTTTTTTGCCTTATGTTGAAGAGTTTAGATTTAAAGTCAGATGGGAAGTCAGATAAACACATATTGTGTACTGGCTGCATTGCATTGTGTCCAACAGAACCAAGGTTGTTTCGAATGGGTGTTTGTCTTGAATGTGATGTGGATGTAGTATGTGTGAACGAGTGCAAGAGAGAGGTATGTGCGGGCTCCTGATCTTGCAGCGCACAAACGCAGCAGCTAAGACTGCGCCTTGCAGAAAAAAAACAGTAAAGCACACATAATACGTACTGTAATGTATGTTTGGATCTCTCCTTGACCCTTTCTCCCCACCTATACTCTTAACTACAACACTGGAAGACACTGCTTCATCTCTCTTTCTCTTTCTAACTACAGCTGCCTACCTCTAACAGTAAACTTCAGTGTAGAGTCTATTCTATTCCACCTTTCACCCAGTCAGCAGTTCATTTTCTGCTCCTCGTAAAGGTACAGGGTCAGCAGTTTTAGGGAGGGAGGTGACGATGACTTTTGTATATATTCTGTATTAAGTCCTCCTACATGTTCAGAGGCCTTTTTAAAAAAAATACTTTGTGTTTTGTTTGTTTTAATGTAGTTTACATGTAAGTCAACCTGGGGGTGTAATGAATTGTAAATGGAAAAAAATACCCATGTGTGACTACTGAATGAGCTGTTTACAAAGGATCTTTACACTGCATCCTATAAGGAATCGTGATATGTGACAAGCTCAATTATGTGCCTATAAGCTTTGAGTGAAGTGCATTAAGTGGAGGGATCTCCCATTTTTAAGTGCTTTTTGACTTTTTAATCATTTCAAGTGGGTTGGGGGCGGGACAGGGGCCCTAAGGATCTTGGTATCCAGAAGGCTTCAAGCTGTGAAGCTTTCTCATAGATTTGCACTCCTGTGTTAGATTTGTTTCATATCATAAGGTTTTTAAAAAGCCACAAACTGAGCCTCACAGGTTCAGCTTTAGCCGCTGGTTTTAAGCAGGAATGACAGTGATAGCACCAATGAAGTGAGAGATGTGGCAGTGTCTTCCAGTTGCCCCCAACTATCCTACTTTTTCCAAATACCAGACCTGCTTCAGATTGTAATTGCAAAGATGATTTAGTGTCTGTTTTTATCTGGTTGTTGGAGCTGGTAGGTGAGGTTTGCTGCTTGAATATAACAAAAGCTCGACTTGCAAGTACAGGTACTTTTGGCAAATTGACCCTTCCTAAGTCCCGCCCCTTTTGCTCTGTGCGCCACAACTTGAACAAGCTTGGTACCTGGCAGAACCTCAGTTAACTTTCTCCTTTTCTATTTCCTGTATTCAGATAGGCCATGTGCTAGGCTCGTTAAATAAGAACAGAATTTTAAGATGGTATAAGACTACAAGTTACTAAGATGTGACTTCACATCTTAGTCACAAAATGCTAGCTCTACATGAATCATTAGCTGGCTCATAACATCTGATAGCTAATGTTAGTGAAATGCTTGATTGATGTAGCGTTTTGATGGAATTATATATCAGATGTACCTAGCTAGCTAATGATTGATGTAGATTAGGTAACTAGCATTTTGTTAACATTTGCAAACTTAAAATTTGAATATATTTTCCTTTTATAGATCGCTCAGCAACATCTTTTAACCATCTTTAAAATGTATTTGTCTTTTCAACATAGATGAGCAGAGCACATAGCATATTAACAGAAAAAGAAAAGGATGACTGATATTTCACCAAGTACCAGGCTGGCTCAACTGTTATTGGAGCACTGAGTGAAAAGGGGCGGGACTCAGGAAGGGTCGATTCCACCCATGTGGTTCCACAATCACTTCAAACAATCACTTGGGAGTCTTTGGCAGCTACTATTTGACAGCGGTCTGATGCACACACAGACATACCCCTCTGAAATCACCTTACTGCCTCGCTGTTTCCCCCCTCCCCTCTCCCCGTGTGGTTTTTAGTGGTTAAGTGACTTTTGCATCTCACAGTGTAATCTTTCTGTGTTGTATATACAAACACATACCAGTTGCATCCTTTGTAGAATTATGTGGTTTGCGAAATGTCTTGTTTGCCATGTTTGAGACCGTATTTTTTAGAGAAGTATTTTAATTTTGCCTTTTTTTAGGAAAAGACAAAAAAAAAAGTAAAAAACAAAATCAGCATGCTTTTTATTGAGAATATGTATACTATAATCATTATTATAATAAAGAATGTTTTGCTGACTACTGTGGTAAAAGAAAGCAAAGGGTTTGGACATTTCCCCTTCTTGTTTATGTTCTTCTCCACTATCTGTTTCTCTTGTGTAAAATGACCACCAGACCCATTTGACTGGGGACCCAGGGGGAGACAGGTGTAGATGCTGGCCCAGCTTTGCTCTCTTTGGTCAGGGTAAGTGCGGGTTGGTGCTCCTTTCTCTCTCCAGCCTCTCACACTGGGTGCAAACCAGAAATTTATGTGAAGGGGTTTGCACTTGACCAAATGCAGTATTTAATTCTGCCAAGAAAGGCCTGGTTATGGTCCTTTTTAAAATGGATTTTTATGCAGAAAAGGACATTACACACACTGTGAAATTACGTTGAGAGCTGGGGAGAGGCACACAGATAGAATGGCCTGGGTGCATTTTGATCTGTGGAGCAGTCCTGTTCCTGGGGTTGATGGGTGTGCGTCTGGTCTGGTCTGGTCTGGTCTCTCCCTGCTGCACCAAAATCTCCCCCCTCCGTGTGTCTCTGTGTCCACTCTACTCTCAGACCTGCATGTGTTATAATCTGTAACTCT
>JAJHUR010045944.1:4897-54026 GCA_027495735.1 Lutjanus campechanus | reverse complement strand
GTCCAGCTCTGAACTAACTATCTCAACTGAATTAGGTCACCGTGCCACCTGGAACGGCCAGTGTGCAGCCGTGCGTGAGCGTGGCGGCGGCGTGAGCCATGGGGAGGACTTTTAGCGCGATGCCACCGCAGCGGGAACTTGTTCTCTCTCTCTTCACCACCAAGGTAAATGAAAAAAAAAAACGAAACAAAAACAAAAGCACTGACTGACCTCCCTTCTCCCCCACCTGCCGCCCCCTCCTTTTGACTGTGCCTTGACCAAACACTCCTCCCCCCCTCCTCTCCTCCGCCATCACCACCTCCCCCTCTCCCCGCTCCGTAACTCCTCCTCTGCTGCAATGGCAGTGCCATCGGTGGGGGTGGCGGGTGGGGTGGGGCGAGGCTAGGACCCTCCTCCACAAGACTTGAGTCCTGTCTCGCATCAGCATACAAGGCGACTGACTGTGCCCTCTTTGTCCCGCTGGTGTCTGAACTAGTGAATAAAGGGAAGTGTGATAGTGCGTGTAAGTGTGTTTTTAAAGGGATAGTTTGGATTATTTGAAGTGCGGTTGTGTGAAGCACTTATCGATAGTCAGTGTATCACCTGTAGTAGATGATAGTCAACACGCCCCCCAGTTTGCAGAAGCAGAGAGAAGCACCAGCACGGACGCTAAATAATGGACTGGTGTGGATTTATATTTTGACTTGCAGAACATAGAAGTTGCTGGTCTACCGCTGCCTCAGTCGGTTCATTTATTTTATAAAACCACATAGGATATGTGACTACTTACACCTGGGATGCAAATAGCATCTGCCTTATTTTTTCCCAGTTGCAGTATGGTACAATTTAGACAACAAATGTACTTGGTTAGGTTTAGGAAAATTTCGCGGTTTGTCACTGCCATGCGAGTACAAATAGTAACATTGGCTATGTGGCTATTTATACCCAGCATGCAAATAGCATTGTTGGCCACAGAGAACTGGGTGCTTGTCTCTGCCATGCTAAGCTAATATGTATCCGGGTTTAGATAGCCACATTGGCTATTCCGCCCCCAGTGCACATAGCCTCTGCCTTAATTTTTTGGGTGGGCCTTTTTTCAATTGATTAAAATATATTTTGCTGCTGCCAACGAGTTTTTTTAAAAGGAGGATAACTCAACTTCTGTTGAGCCATAATTACAACTTTTTAGTTAGCTAACTAACAGTGTAATGTTTTTGATAACTTATTAGCTAAGGTGCAAATTGCCACATTGGCTATGTGGCCATTTACACACTGGGTGCAAATCAACTTGTTGACCACAGATGCTTGGGTGTCTTTGCTATGCTAGAGTAATATTGGTTACAGTTGTTTACAATGTGTTTTGCTGCTAACCCTATCAACAGCAGTACCTAGCTTCCATGCTCGTACCCCTCTCTGCAAACTGGGGGCATGCAGACTGGCATTTACTGTAGGTAATGCACTGGCTATCGACAAGTACCTTGCACAACCCCACATAAAAAATCCGAACTATCCCTTTAACCAGAAAGATGGCATGGATGTCTGAAGAACTTTTTGGATGGTGTTTCATTGATTGGTGAGGCTTGGCACATGCGGACACACCCCTTCCCCTTTCCCCCTGCCCGCTAGTCAACTCCTCTCCACCGCCGTATTCGCCGCCCTCACACACCCCCCCTCCTTCCCTTCCCTCCTGCTCCTCCTCCTCCCCTACTGTCCCCTATGCGCCTCTCCTCTCCGCCGTTCACACACACACAGCGCTTTTTCCGCCGCCACCGCCGTCGCCACCTTGGATCTGGGTTCGTGGCTCTGGCTCGGACTCAACTTCCCAGAACCACCCACCTGACCCAACCTCCCCCACCTTCCTTTGTTACCATAGAGGCCTGGGCGTGCCAATGGACAGTGTATGTGTGGTGGCCCGCCGCCGGACTCAGTAACATGACACTGAGAGACTTCACTGTTGGACAAATCGCTTTTGCTAAAACTGTTGAATGCTGGGTTTGCTCCACATGGCTGTGGAAGGGATCTTAACTTCCTGTTTCCCAAAAGCTCTTAGCTCCATTTCATCTTAACTGATAAATCAAAACAATTTTCTTACCTTTGGGGTCCCTCACAGCCTGTGTGCCAATCAGAAACATCCTATAAGATAGGCCTAGGTATGAGGCCAGTCTGACCTGTAGATTCTCCTCAATCTCAGGGTTCCTATAGGACTTTTCTGGTACGGCAGCTCTATTTCTCTAATACTGGGATCAGCTGGACTGGCTGGATATGTGTTCTGAGTGACTTGTATGTGTTCTTCTTACCTGTTTAAGATTGTCCATGTGCTGAGATAGAGCTTAAGCCTCTCACACACGATCGCACACTCACAAGCTTTCAGTATGTCAAACGAGTTGTCCGGCATTTGCTCTGACAGCTGCAAGATGGAGTCGAGACAAAGAGGGCGTTGCCTTCTGTCCACCTAACAAAGAGAAGGAAAGAAAGGGAAGAAGAAGAAGGAGAGGAATGAATAGATGAGTTGATTATAAGGTGAGTTGGTAGTGGAAGGGTCCTCTGTTTAAAGCTGCTCCCTAACCTGAACTTCCTGATCTTGGAGGACCCTATTGTTGGTTGATATCATAGACATACTGGCCAGTCTTATTTTAAAAAAGGCTCCTTCTGTTCCAGAAATTTTATTGTCACCAGGGTTTCACCAACAAGGATTCATTTTTAAACCACATTAGACGGTAGCTTAATTAAAATTTATGTTGCACCAAACTTAAAAACTAGCTTAAAATGAAGAAAGATTACATTTAAACCTCAGTTTAGTTTTTACTCGAAACCTAATTAAATTCAGTTGCACCAAAACTAAACTCCAATTGAAAATGTGATCCAGTATTAACTTTAAACATACACTTGAGGAGGTTGAACTTTTTACCCTTTTTAGATGGACTGAGCTAAATAATCAAGTTCCTCAATCCTCCTCAGTCTGTTTATTCTTTACTAAGCTAAGTCTTCCATTACTTAGCTTTATTTCACCATTAATTTGGCCATTGAGTTTTTCTGAAATTAAGAGAATTTAGAGCTTCTTTGCTGAGCCATCATGAGTAGCCAACCTAACTAGCCTAACTAACTCTTTAGCTTTTCGTTTTGTAAACTTAGGCTAGCCAACAAACAATATGATGTTTTAACTTTTTAGATAGCTAGCAAACAATGTGATGTTTTGTTTTTAGCTAGCTAACAAATAGTGTAACACTTTTGTTAACTTAGCCCTGCGATGAACTGGTGACTTGTCCAGGGTGTACCCCGCCTCTCTGTTTTGCACTGTTTTGTTAAGGAATACAGAGCAGCCAAAAGGTAATATTTCCCCCCTTCTTTTATACTTAATCAATACTGACAGCACTTTTTAGCTAGCTAGCAAATAATGCAATGTTTTGCAAACATTTCACCTAGCTCGCAAACAATGTAGTAATTTGTGAAGGAATACAAAGCAGCCAAAAGTAACCGTTTTCCCCCTTTCTGTGGTACTTAGTAGGAGACAGCACTCAAATGTATTTTTTATATATTTATTTTTATTTGGGTAAGGAAGCATCTCTATACTGGTTGGACTCTACGTAATTTCAGTTTACATGAATAAACTTGGTTTTACTAAGCAGAGAGTAGTTTTTAAAATGTGCACCAGAGCTCTGCTTAATTTGAAACCTGGATTTATTCATTAAAACCCAGTTTTGCTAAACTCTAATAAGAACTATTCTTAGATTAAATTAATCTTTGTTGGTGCCACCCGTTCATAGTATATCCTGATAGTGCAGCTTTGACTCTGAGGTGTCCATCTCTTAGATATACACACGCCACCAAAACACTGTTTGTGCCCAACATAGAGGAAAATGTAATCTTTTCCCAGCATCAAATTACTGTACCTATGAAGGCAGGAAAAAAAATGCACCTACAATCCAATGTTATTAGAAATACCCTGAAAACACGGCAGCTTTACAAATTGCAGACTCCCTTCCTGGCCTCCATGATCAGGGTGCGTGGTGCTCCAGTTTTTCTCCTCCAGCCACCGCATCCTCCCCACTCTCCCAGCTCCTCACTAAAGGCTTCTTCGGGTGCTTGCGAGTCTGGGCTTCTGTGCTTGGGTGAATGCAGCCACGCATCTTTAAAACCCCCCCTGCTCTGAATTCACAGTGGCACTGTACTGACAGCCAAAGCTCGCTGCAGCCTCCTCCCTATCTACTTCCACTTCCTCACCCACTCCCCCCCCCCCCCTGCCTTCTGTGGTTTGGACAGCTGAAGAACTGTAATCCAGATGCTCTTTTATGCGCACATCTATCTCTGTATCTGTGTTGTTTTGATGGGATCCCACAGGTTACATCTGTTCTCCTGCAGCAGGTATCAGCTGAGATGTGCGAATGTGTGCATCTGGAACATACTCCAGCATGGTTTGAGCACAACCCGTAGACCATATTGCCTTTTCAGTTTGCAGTAATGAGATTCAGTAACAATTGTGACTATGATTATTTTAGCTCTTCAAGCACAGATGTGAATTACGTATATCAGACCATACTGCTGCTCGCCCTTTCTTCAGATAAGGTACAATCGTACCTCAGCCATTACCTCATCTTCAGGGGGGTCGACACAGCATGAACACCTGCAGAGTATAATGCAATTCAATACACTATCCCTGCATTCATTAAGAAGCAATAAGAAGCTCAATATGTTTAATTTCTGTTGAGAATTGGTGTAAAAATAGGCAATTCTGGTGTATTGGCTTGCATTACATTGCAGGGTATTTATGTTATATTGTCCATCCCTTGCTTGTCTTGTTTAATAGCTACCAGAGGCCAAATCTGTCTTTTTCTATGGTCCATATGAAACAAAATTTGCATAGTTGTGTTATGTTTACAGAGATCAACCCATCCAATTCCCTCCACTCAATAGCAGTAGCACAATAATGTACCTAATGGTAACCAGAAATAGTCACACAGTAGCTAAGCTTCTTCAAGTAGGTTAATGGACCAAGCAGGGTGTAGTTACATTTAAATGCCTGATTAATTATAATATAAATCATTCTAGTTTCCAAAGACACATCAAGGGTGACTGAATGAAGTGTCACCTCAAGAGAATAGCAATCTGGATATCTGATCTGATGATCTTGAGGAAGTTTATTCCAGCACAAAGTCAAATGGGATGGATTGGGTGGGCATTTCAGTTGATGAATGTTGGATGAAATCTTTGCATCAACATGTTTACTGTGAATGACAAATCCTGATATAAACAAGAGTTATATTGTAAGGCTGTGTATGCATATATATGCCTTTTAATCTGTATTTCTTAAAACATTCTGAGACATTTTACAGTCTGCATGCAAATCATGAATAAATTCATTTTCTCTCACAAAAGGGCCTGAATCTCTTTTATTGTAATTGAAATTCTATACAGGAGACAAGGGACACTTGCAACATTTTGTTTTACATTTTTTTACAAATATATCAGAATTGATATAATTTCACTAGTAAGGACAAGACTATAATATTAAAAGCTACTACAAAGAACTTTCATATTTTGTTGATTTTGGAGGCCCCTGTGGACAAAGGCAGCAGTATTTCCTCAGAAATAAGTTATCTAAATATGAATCTCCTGCTTCTTTTTAACTAGCCAACATACTACTCGTTGTAATTCTGCCTGGGAAAATGTAAACACAGGTTTGTGTCATCTGATTTCAAGAAGAACCCAAACTGGTGGCAGCCATTTAGAATAACTCTACAGAAATAGTTGATCTTCTCACCGATGGTCTCACTAACCGGTTATATAGAAGCATCAGTATTAAACTGAGACTGTTTCAAAACCACTTAAAAATTCCTTGCAGTGGCTTTAATTTAATGCAAGAGCTCTTGGTGGGGGCAATTCTTAAACTGATAAAATAACTTTCATTAATCCACTGTATCTCAAATAAAAGCAAACCTCAAAGTTACCGCATTACTGCTGTTGTATCTTACAATGTTACATCAGATTTTTTTAATGGTCCAATTCTGTTACATGTCAGGCATTGTATGCATTCAAAGAAAACGTCTTAAGGAGATTTTAACTTTTTGGATTGAGTTAAATGCAATTTTACATTTAAATTTAGTGAAATATGTTCATTTTCTAACAGAATATTATGTCAGCACTGACAAACAATTGGGTCATGTGGCTAGGATGCAATTGCAATTGTACAAAAGAGTGCTGCAGGAATGACTCCTTAAAATGTGGAAATGAATAATCATAGTAGCACTTCTGGTTCCCTTGCCTCAACGTCAGTGAGGTTTTTGAATGTGTTTTTCATTATTTGCATGCAATAAGGTCTGTGGTTAACAAGTTTAAGAGAGTTTCACACTTTACTGTGTTCTATGACATTAAAAAAGGTCAGTAAATGTCCCACTCATGAATTTTGAAGCCTTTATGTGTCCTAAAAAAGCCAGTTCCTTACAAGTGGCTAAATGAGAGTACAGAGGTTGTCAGGGGCATTAAACATCATCACATCGAACCCAGTCATTTAGTGTGGAGGACACAGAAGTCATGTGACCGTAATGTTCATTTATAGCCTTACGTTAGCTTTTCACTTCTGGCGATTACATTTATGCTTCAAAAATTAAGTGTTTATTTGTGAAGATTATGTCACTAAACAAAACATAAGTATCATATATTTTGTTTGTTGTTGAACTAATCTTGTGCACTAATCCAAAATCCAATGCAAGGATCCCTTTGTTTTTTTTACACAACAAACCAGAGCTATGCTAATTTCCGGGTTGGCCCATAAGATATGTCATCCCTGCAGCACTCTATGGTCCCTGATCTTGCAGGCATGATAAAGTGTGAAAGCTTAGCATGATAAAGCTATATTAGCAGAAGTGGTTTATGTTCATAATCAATAACCCAGAGATAAAATTGATGTAAGTTTGAATTCACAGACATCTAAACTGAAAACAAGACAAGAAGCATGCCTCAGTAGCTCAGTTATTAGAGGCTATCAGTCCTCAGCAGCAGCCATGGATTTCCAGTCTGCAGCTTGGCCAACAGGCCAGGGTAAAATATATATATATATATGTATATATTTTATTATTGGGGTGAACTGTTCCTTTAAAAAACAGGCATCCTAAAAGTAACACATCATTTTTTGGTAGAAAACTTCTGCCAAGATGACACGATCCTGCTCCTTTTCCACAGGCAAAGAGAGAATCCTTCTGAGCATGTGCAGAATAAGTGCCATCATTGTAGCTTGCTTTTGATTGGGAGAACTGAGTGTGTTACATGGCCCCGGGTCTCCCCTACTGTGGCAACCAATACAGAATACCATGAATATTTTTTGAAACTGTTGGATATATTGTAGTAGATTTTATGATAGAAAATAAACAGTATAAACTGCAGCCAGGTTTTCAGCAGTTTGGAATAAGATGGTCTCTGCAGACCTAGGGATACTGTTGCCTGGAGCAACAGAGAGCTTTCCAAAATTTCTCAACAACTGCTTTTTAGTATTACTTTTTTGAGAATTTGAGATTCAGTTTTTTGATTCAGTTCTTTCTGGTAGAGTTACACTGAAACTACAGAGGCCTAGGTTTGCCATTGAGGATCACTAACAGCAACAGGTGCATTGCACAGGCCATAAAAACCTCTCTGGTGCCAGGGGGCGTAATTGACGTCCCTGCACGCCACTCACACGCCCGTTAACCCTGCCCGCGGGAGACTACCCCGCCTTTTACACCTTTTTAGGCTCAGAACCTGATACCCAAGCTGTTGGTTCCCATACTTATTGGGGTGCGGTCACGTGTTCCACTTTTGACCAGGAAAGGAGCACCGGCCAGCAGGGTCTTCTGGTAGTGGGAGCACCACCTCCGCACAGGCACCTCGCACCAGTGGAGTCTGGTCTCTGCAGCCCCTAACTGTCTCTCCCCCCTGACAAGCGAGACCCCCGTCCCAAGGAGGTTCTTGCCCTCACGGCATCGTCGTCGTTTCTACTGCTGATTATTTTTTTCTTATAAGCTGAGGGGGACTTGAGAAGTCCTAAAACAGAGGCGGCACGATGACAGCTGTCGAAACCCAAATGACATACAGCAACTCCTACACGATCCACCATGAAGAAGCGTATATGACCCAGGAGGAGGACTGGGACAGGGACCTGCTGCTGGACCCCGCCTGGGAGAAGCAGCAGAGGAAGGTAGGTTTGGATCTGGAGACTCTGAGCAGCGTGTTGCGCTTGTGCCACCATGCGCAATTACGCACAGGTTTACCCATGCCCTCACACTATCAATAAGTGACCTTTTATGCATTTTAACATGACAAATTGTATGCGTTCCCTTACATTAACTCTGTAAAGTCTAAAACAGCCCAACATGAAACTGGGCATCTGCGCCTGAGCTGTCTTCACACCTGGCACTTCAGTCCTGCTGGAAGCTGTGTGGGCAGATATTTTAGGCCGTGGAACTTTCTCAGTGTTGTCTTTCAGTTACCCCCAGTTGCCTTGCGAAGACTGTCTAAATATAATACCACCCTCCCCAGTCTTTCGATTAGATACATTTGAATCATAACCTGGAAAATACACATAGGCCTATGTTTATCTGAGTTTTAACAACATGAAGCCAATTAAAATTTAAAGGCTTTGGTGAAGTGAAAGCAGAGACAAACTTTGATTTAAGTCAGTTTACCTGCTATTTTAGGCAAGACAAGAAGGTATATGTGTAATTTGGATGAACAATATACACAAAAGCAGAGCTTTTTCGTGTTACTAATAATCAATGAATTTAAGTTTGTAAATACACGCAACAACAAAAAAATATTCGTAGAAATACATGTTAAGCCTGATGTTATTTCCCCATTCTTTATTGCAGAATTTGACAAGCATATAACGTCCAAGAAAAATTGGTACCATTTAAGACTGAGCAAGTACAATCAAGATGAGAAAGATCAGAAATACAAAAATGATAGAAAGAAAACAAATAAATAAATGAGATGTAAACTAAATCTTCGTCAGCTCTTGTCTGGGTTGCAATAAAATGATAGAACTGACAAATATTCATATAACTATAAATCCAATCAATTGAAAGTAAAATCAAAAGACAACTCGTCAAAGAATGTATTGAAAAGCAGCATGGTTTTTACAAGTTTGTAGAGGTTGTGTAGAAATTAGTATTTTGGCGAGTATGATTAAGTTGTTGTAGAAAAAAACAAAACAAATTTTCTGTCCTATGAATCCAAATATAACATTATTATAAATCAGGGCTGACATAATATTTACTCAATTGTGAAAATCCTCCCATTTTTAGCCTGATCTAGCCTGTTGTCAGTCATTTTAAGTTAGCCCCGAGAGGAGGCCAGTCGTTGCCAAGGCGACCAGCTGGTCTTGCCGCATGCGCGGAGACAAGCTCGACAGGTGCGTTTAATGAGCTGTCGGAGCTAAAAGTCAAGTGACACAGGTGACCTCTTCTGCTGCCGCAGGACCGGGACAGAAACTACATCTGCAGAGGTTAATACAGTTTTATCATCTGCCTTAACATTCACCTGACACACAAATCGTCCTCCCACTGTTTCAGGAAAGTGGGAAGATATTTATCATCCGTGCGAGGTTAGCTTAACGGCTACGCAATGGCCGCCATGTTGGATGACCGTTTTAAAGAAATACAACAGTTGGTGGTGCTCTTGGAGCCTCTAATTCTCTCTAAATTATTAAGTAAAAAGTAATAATTATGAGATCAAGATCAAAATTATGAAATAATAAGTGAGTTTTGGAATAAAAAGTCAAAATTGTGAAATTAAAAGTCAGTTTGAGATAAATAGTCAAAATTATTAGATTAAAAAGTCAGTAAATATGACGTTATTTACGAGCAGAAATGGGCTTCCATTAGTTAAACTTTGAGCATGAAACTTTCTGATATTAAAATTAGTACAGATAGCTTAGTATTTTAGGCCTTGATATTAGCTAGCTGGGTAGCTAACATAGCTAGCAAAGACAAGTTACAGTTTAACAGCTTAAGTAATTTATCTTTTAAAAACTTTTATACAGCTGGCCTGTAACAAAAAAAAGTATTAAGTCTGCAGCACAATAAAAGTAAAAGTTGCAACTGTGACTTATCAATTACAGATGGCAACTCATGCTGTGTAAAAAAAATGTTTACATATGAGAATTGAGATATGGTAAATTAAAAACAGGCCTTATGAATGCAGATTTATATTGATTAATTTACCGTGTAATTTACTTATGCTGGATCTTGTCCTTTGTTGGCTGAACAAGAGTGACAATATTGACCACAGGTTAAAAACTAAATTAACTAAACTAACTAAATTATTTTGAAACTGGTATAATAATTTTTTGTTCCCGTTGAATAGAAGTGTCTTTGTAGAAGTGTATTCAGAACAGCTGTAAGTATTTTCAAAAAACATATTCTTCAAAATATATATGTTCCATGTACACTACTTAGCACAATTAAGTCTTGCCTGTTATGTCTTTCCATTTTCTCTCTCTTTTTATTTGTTAAAGTTCAGTTCTATCAGATGATAAAGACACCTATTTGTATTTTGTTCAGTATTGGTCCAAGTAAAGTAAGAACAGTTAAGCTGTTATTCTACATGTTAATTTATAATAACTTACATGCGCCTTATCAAAAATGCTTGTCTCTTGTTTGATGAAATTATTCTAGCCTATTTAAAGTTGATATCTGCCAATGCTGATAGTGCATATATTCTGTTTTATAGCCTTTTTTCTTTGTTGTACTGTTTTTTTGTGCTTCTGCCACCACAAGACAATTTCCCCACAGGGATAATCTCATCTAATCTACACTAATCTAACCTAATCTAATCTAATAACGTCTAATCTGCACTATTGTGGTGTATTACAGCATAGATCTGCAGCATTTTTGACAGGCATGTTCAGATGGTACTTCGCAGTGATTCTGCAGAATTGGTCTGTCAGTGCAAAATGTCCCCCACCTAAAGAGCCAGAGCGCTGTGACAGGCTGAGAGACCTCAACAGATGGTAACAGAGAGAGAAAGATGGCAAGGCTGGTAGATATACACCCCGGGTTAGTTTCACAGACCTACAAATAAACATCTTCCTAAAAATACTTTTCAACTTGCTCGGCTCCAACGTCCCTCCACCCTCCCTGCCTTCTTCCTCTCTTGCTTGCTTTCTGTCTCTGTCTTTTCTCCAGTCAGGTTGAACACTTCCTCCTGTCACCATTCTTGAAAATATCCCTATTTTGCACGTTCTCTCTCTTTTTTTTGTCTTGCTTTTCTGTCTTTTGTCTATTAGAAGAGCAACTTTTTTTGTCTCATGCACCTGTCAATCTTTTAACTGTAAGATGATATAATAGGCCTTGAAAAACCTCACACAGCTAAGCAAGCCCCCTCTCTTTGGTCTTCATCACTCAGCCTCCCAGGGGAGTAGGTCATCATACTCCATTGCTCTCCTCGGCATGTAAAATCTAGCTTAAGGAGCTGATATCAGCCCATAAATATAGCCAGTGCCTCATTTTGCAATGTAATGAATATGAAAGGAAATCCTTGCGCCACCTGTTCTGTCTCCTATCCTTGAAATTTCAGTGGAAAAAGCCGCTCACCACTTGACACAGTAGTAAACTGTTTGTCAACACACAGTGCTGCCGAATCTGATACTGGACATTAGAAATAGTGTGTGCTTGGGTGTCTGAATTGTACATCTCGACACTGGTTTATATTTATCATGAAGCAGCAGCTCTTGTAGATTGCAAGCTAAATGATTCATGGCTCGGTTTGGACCGGGAATTTTATTTGAGAGGAGTTGGCAAAAATAGTGTTAGATATTGCATCTAGCAAAGGGTGTCAGATAGGATGAGATACGAAAGGACGGAGACTGATGAGATTTGGCTGTATCTTGTCTTGGTGATATTCTCTCTTTCTCAGAGCCGCTGTAATCCTAGAAATAAGAAGGGCTCGGTTGTCAGACTGATTCAAGAAGAGACGAGGCGAACAGGCCAGTTAGGGACAGAAGTAGATGTTTTCCATGAACTCTGAAAGCTTATTGATGTCTTGCCGATGCTAAGAGAGCTCATACTTGATCTTATTTGAGCACATCTACAAAAAAGTAATGATCTTTTATAAAGGAGATCAATGGCTGTTTAAAAATTAACTCTCACTGCAACATCTGTGGTGCTGAAAACATGGCTTATTCATGAGAAAAAGGAGGACTGGTATGTTATAGTTGTATGCTGGTGTGTATTCATATATTGCCCTTTGGCTATTTTTTTCTCTTTGTATGATGAATTGAATACTAAAACTAAATCTTAATGCACCAAAAAAGTTCACTGTGACTAAGGACATCTTCTGTTTCACATAGTTTAAAAGTTCAGCTGCTAACTGACTAAGTGAATGACTGGCTGCCTAATGAAGCTTGTGCTGGCAATAACCTATAAATACTCATTACATAGGGTTATCAACAGCCTTATTGGCTTAGCTGTCCTATTAGTCATAGAGTGAAAGCTTAGTATTTACACGTCTACAAACACAAAGAGGAAGTCTTTTTGTCCATTGTCCTACATTGCTGGTGTACACCTAACTTATAAAGTTAGTATAGAGATATTGATTAAATTAATATAGTGATAATTATAATGATGTTATTTAATAAACAGTCAAAATCACAAGGTAAAATGCCAAAAGGCAAGTTAATGCAGTCAAAACCACAAGATAAAATGTGCGATTTCATGTTTAAGCAGTTAAAATCACAAAGTGATTAAAGTCATGAAGTGTTAAAACTCAATTGAAACCAGTGAAAATCACAAGTTATATGCTAAAACTCAGGTTCATCCAGTCAATTAAAATGCTTTTAACTCTTTGATTACATAAAACCCTGTGGTTTAAAAAATATACTGCAAGTTTTTAAGTTTATGTTGGAACAAATGATACAATCAAATGCTGAGATAACATATCGAATTGTCCCCCAGTCTCATGTGTAAGTATCATGTAAATTGAATAATCCTGCTAAAGATAGTGACTGATGCATGAGTCTTAGGGCAGATTAAGTGGTAATTTTTGCACAAGGGCTGATTATGAACATTTATTCCCAGGATTAACAGTAATCCTCATGCATTCTCATTATAAAACTGTAAAAAAGCTTTAAAAGCTTTGGTTATTAGTCCACACTCTTATTCTCTCTAAATTGGATTTGCAATAAATCTTAAATATTTCCAGCTGTTTTTTCCCTGTTCTATTCCACAGGGTGTTAACAGAATGAAGTGTCCAAAAGACTGATCATCATCAGATTCAAGTGTTATAAAGTTATATTCAGTAATATGATATTTATCCACTCAACCTAATGTAATGCCCCTGTGTGTGTGTGGGCGATGAGAGATCTTAGGGTGCCGAGTAATCGAATCTATTCTTGTCTAATCTCATTTTGCACTTTAACAAATCAGCCCAGGAGTGCAGCATCCAGACGGGAACATTGATCTCACCTACTACCTGGTGTTTAGTGAGACAGTGCTAAGACAATGCATGGGCAGTGATTTGCATTGAAGGCTCAAAATTTTTTATAAATGTCATAATGGAGAGAGAAGCGGTCCAAACAGACATTTTTGCCTGGAGGATCAATAATGTTTTCTCTTTCCAGATGTCTTCAACTAAACTATTTGGTATATCAATTACACAATTAGTTGCTCGGTCCAGAAAGTGTCAGAAAATGGTGAAAAATGTTGCATCAGTTTTCCCAAAGCCCAAGATGAAATCCCCAAATGTTTTTGTTTTGCCCAAAATCCAAAGATATTGAGTTTACTGTCACACAAGAATAAAGGAAGCATAAAATATTCACATTTAAGAAACTGGAATCAGAAATTCTGACAAATCTGACATTCAGATTTGACCTTTTTTTCCTTAAAAATAAAACCAGAAACAGACCAATTGTTGCTGTTATTCACTGCATTAGACTTAATCCACTGATTTGTACTCACTGCCCAGGCTGCCCTGTTAAGTTCCCTCCTATGATTGACTCTGTCAGGGTCATGTGATCCCAGTGCTGCAGGAACAGTTACCCAGTTGTGCTGATCTCTGGACCTCTCAGCATATTTTCACTGACCAGACCAGTGGAGCACACAAAGACTTCTTTGAGGGGCTTAAATAAGACCACTAAGCAAGAAATGTTTCATAGTAACACAGTTTTCATAATACCAGAATTTTAAACTTCTTTCAATACCACTGCAAATGAAAAAAGTCATTCAAGGCACACAAAATAGGATATTTGTTTTTCTTTTCTTTTTTAAATAATAACCTGCACACAGTGCTAGTACAGAAAAAGTCTGAAAAAATTTCAAGCAGGACAATAAAGACTGAACTAAACCAAGGTCTTGAAAGAGCAGTTAGGTTTTTTTTCAATAGCTTTGGCACTTTCTGTATTATAATGAATGGATATTGTATTGTTTTAAACACCTGGTATTGGAAAAAGTACCAAAGTATCAATACATTTGGCAACTTTATTAAATAATATCAATATGTAATGTGTCTAATATATTATTTAACAGGACTTACAGGGAGCACTGGGCACACTGGGAATGACAGTCTGTTGCAAAGTAGTTAAAGCATCTCTGTACAGATGTTTAAGACAGAAGGGGCAGGGATAAGATAAGATAGAACTTTATTAATCCTAAAGGAAATTGTAGTGCTAAAGATTGCTCCAAAATTAAAGTAACAAATGAATAAAATCAATAGAGTATAAAATATAAAGTAAAATATAAAAGACAATTTGTCAAATAGAATACAAATACAAGGAAGTTAAGTAAAATAAAAAGTAAACTAAAATAGATAAAGTAGTATTGGCGTTGACATTAAGTGTACTATTGGCAGTGATACTGAGAAGTAATAAAAACTGATATTGCACCAGATATTGAACATAATATTTCACAGGAGATTCGTTGTCTCCTCCTGTGTGTCAATATATACGACTTATCTTAGACTTTATCTATGAAAAATGATTGAATTATAACTAACCATTTTCATAAAATCTCACAGCAGTGAGTTAAAGTAGTTCACTGTCCAGTGAGCAGGACATTAAAAAACAAGCTTGCTGACCTTTTAAAGTTTATTCCAGGTGAAGTGTGTCAAAATAAAAACATTAATTAGTGTAGTGCACTGTATCTTGTGTAGAGAGTAGGTGTACGAGGGTTAAACGTAAGTGGAGAGGTGAGAGAACTTGCAGTCAGATCAAATAGCAGTTGCTATTCCAGAAGCTGTGTCCATGTAGGGAGGCTTCTATAAACTGCTTTAGTGCAGCCTGCGCAGGAGCCCTGGGAGGCCGTAGGAAGGGCTGAGAAGTATATATGTGTGTGTGTGTGTGTGCGCGCGGCGCGCCTGCATGTGTGTGACATATTCTTCACCCACTGTATTTTATTAGCATGAAAGTTTCCGGTGAGTTTTGTGGGAGAGTTCTTATGAGGATTGGGACACAGTTTGAAGACAGAGAAGTTCTTGCAGAGTGTTGTAATGGTGAAAGCAGACACACGATACAACTGTGGTGTCAGAGTCCACCGAGGGGAAAGTAGAAATGATGATTGATGGGCTGTGAGAGCAGCCATCTTGATCTGATCAGAGCAATCCTGTGGGTCGGGAAATAGAATAAAAGGTTGGATTAGTTTGAGAAAATTGCATGGTTGACAGTGGTGTTGCTGCCATTACAGTTTGTGCTTGTGCAGACAAAGTAAACTGAACTAAAAAGTAAAAAAAAAGAGTGTGTTGTCAACAAATGATCCCAGTTCTACTTATTACTTTTTGTCAGGCACAGTGCTGGTGTCGGAAATGGAGACTTGTGTTTATGAGGAAGCACGAACTGCCAAGTCTGTGACCTCCGTAGCAAATGACACACAGAGGATATATGGCCAAACACCTACAAAATGTCACCACAGGTCCTAATGGTCTTGGACTCGAAAGCTGTCTGTATGTCACATTCATTTTCCTGAAATAATGAGACAAACTGAACAGTGTCCTCATGAAACTAAACTCATGATGTTAGGGCTGAATCCTGGCTGCCTGCGCTGGATATTTATAGGCAGGTGGCAGCAGAAGTTACAGTCGTCAGTTGGACGTCTGCTGAGATGATGGGTCTCTTATAATAGGACTGAGGTCATGAAGATATCATTATGTACTTTATAATGGCGTAAAAAGCTGCAGCTGCAAAGTATTCTGCCAGAACATGTTCAAAATGTAAGCAGAGGGCCGTAATCTTTGACTTTATTCAACCTTGAGATGTAACTTGATGTGTATTACTTCGTAGTGAATAAGAGCATTTAAATGTACTGCTGTCCTGTTTGGATTTTTTGCAAAGGACATTTTTATAGTTTGCGCTGTCTCATGCAAAGTGAAAGATGCTGGTTTATTAACTCTCAGGTGGTTTAGGTGTTAACAGCTTTTTGCTAGCAGCTCTCAGTGGACACTAAAAGAGGACTTCCTGAATGACAACGTATGTAGCAGCAGTCACGTGTGGTCAATCTCGAGGCACAAGGTCGACAGATATGGAGTCATAGGAGTGCCATAAAAAAGAATAAATCCTTAAAAATGTGGAACTATAAAGACAAATGACAAAAAAGAATAATTATTAACATTTTGTTTTTTTTTGTTTTTTTACATTTAATGGTTAATTTATTTCTGTATATTTTATATCGTTTTAAAAATGAATATTTATTTTATGTCATGTTTTTGTCTACTTTTTTTTGTATAAGGTCATTATTTATACATTTATTCTTGTCAATTCCTGAACATGGGCTCAATCAAGCAAAAGCAGTAGGAAGAATAAATGGGTCAAAATTCAATTACAATTACATGAATAAATGAATAAAAAATACATTGAATAAAAAATACAGAAAAGTAGATGTAGAATAGTATACATGCAAATATAAATATATGTTTTAAATATATATAGAAATAAATATATATGCAGAAATAGATGAAGAAATAACTGTACTTAAATTTCCACATTTATTTTTGTATTCTTTTACAGATTTACCCCTTTTATGGCATTCCTGTGACTCCATAGGCAGTGACTTGCTCTTTTGGCCCAGTGACTGCTGGGAAATGTGGCTGGGCTCCATGTTACTATAGACATCAGTTTCACACATAGGCCCCCCCCATGGTCAAGGTTCCTGTTAAGGTGGAATTAGCTGACTCCAGATTTGCCTGAACAGTTTTGCCTCTTATTTCAGAGAAAGAACTTGCCTTCTGAAATTAGACACAAACCTCCTCCTCCAGTTCCTCCTCCTCCTCCTCTCCCAACCCCCCAACCCGTTCTCCCTCTCAAGCCAGCCACACTACCATAAATCCTCCACAAGCACTTGCACCAATTTATGTCTGTCGTGTCAGTCTCCGCAGTCCAGAGCTCATTAAATGACAAAAGACTCTGCATGCTGCTGCCACCAACCATGAGCCTATGCATTCACCTTTATTCTCCACCATCGATCACACAGTCAGTCAATTCATTTGTTGAATTGTGTAACAAGAAAGAAGGTGATGGCAGTGTTAGAGTGAGCACTGAAAGATAGTGGTGCTGTGTGTGGGATTGTGTGTGTGCAGTGCGAGCAGAAAATCGGGGTTATTACTTATTACATGCAACCTCACAGTCAATTCAAAGTCACAGTGGTATGAAAAATTACTTCTGACCTTGTTGGCTCGTTTTTCAAGTCATTACACATTACCATATACCAGAAATGACAAACCTTGTATGTTCTTGTTTTCCATTAAAGACCATTACTTTTTCTTTATAGATGGCATATTTTAGCTATGCTAACACCATGGCTCTAGGGCTAGCAGTGTTGATTCACCATTTTGGTCTAGCCATGAAATTTTGAACAAATATTCATGCTGTAAGGCGGATGAATTCTGATAGATTTGGTGATCCCCTGACCTTTTTTGTAGCACCACCAGCATGTCAAAGTTTTCACCTAACCTGAAAAATAAAATCTACTAGAGGCACTCATGGCTCCCAGATGATGTGTCCCTTTATTTTTCCTCTAGCGCCACCTGAGTTTGGCATTTATAGTTTTGAGTAAAATATGTCAGCAGCTATTGGATGAATTGTCATGAAATGAGTTACAGACAGTCTTGCCTAATTCTCAGGATGAACTGAAATGCCTTTTGTAAAGAACCTGACTTTTTCTCTACTGCCACCATCAGGCTGAAATTATATACTCTGGCAGGGATTAGGTCGCAAGCCAATCTAATGACATTTACTTAGCATGCTAACATGCTAAGCTAAGATGGTGAAAACAACTGGAATGTTAAAATTATCATTGTGAGGATGTTAGCATGTTGGCATTAGCAATGCTCCACTGTGCCTAGCTGTAGTCTCATAGAGCTGCTAGTATGGCTGTAGCTATTTTAACCATTACTTCATTATGTAACAGTAAACTTGCATAAAAACTTGAATCACAATTATTTGAAGAATTATCCCTCCCGGTGTTTCCTAGTTGCACAACAGACACTCCAGCCAGGCCCAAATCAAAACATTGTTTTAATCCACCAAAGTAACGCCAAATATCTGTTCATTAGGAAAACAGTGCAGTGTTTCCATACGGTCATGAATGTTTCTAAAGTAAATGAACTGTACATTACTGTACACTCATCAACTATTGGTCTCTGCTGTCTATGCCCGTGCAGAAATTGCTGATGATGTAAATTGTAATATTACTGCTATAAGCTTCATGTAGCACAGTGACTCTATTCCCTCCCTGAATTTCATTACAGTGAGTTGTCTAGTTGATGTTAAGTGTGTTACCACTGTAATGTAATAAGACTCGTTTTCAATAATTAGCTTGTCAGAAAACTAACTGGCTGTATGCCCTGCAGTTTCACTGTTAGTATGGCAGTAGTGGTTCCTACAATAGTCGATGACACTTCATTCACCGTGACACCAAAAAATGGGAAGTCGTTTTTCTAAATAACTCCCCTCACTGTCCTGTTCATTCTTCTTCTTACTGTCACTAAATCCAAAAATCAGAAAGATGTGCCACTGTGTTTCTGCTCTGCAATTCCTGTCAGCATCTCTGTTGCTTCTGAAAAGGGAACACCTGCACACACGCACACACAGACACTGCTGGAGGAGCTCATTGTGAAGTTTTGGCTGGTATGTCTGGCAGGCATCATCATTCTGGTAGCATGGCGACCTGGAGCCACGTGGCAGAAGAACACAATGTAAGGCAGCATAATGGACTGGAGCAGGACACAATGTTTTCCTACACTGAGCTGAAGCAATTAATATGACGAACGATGCAGACAGATGGCTGTGTCAAAACAAGTGATTGACTGAACCAGGTTAGCCATCCGTTCCCTCGTGTTGTTCAGCCGCGGACAGAAAATAAATGGAGCACCTGGGTTGTAGCAGGATTGTCATGCGCCGTACCTGTGTTTTCCAAGCAGCACAAGTTGTTCAGTTTGTGTCATAACCTTGTTTCTTGGAGCATAGCGTCACTAATTTGTGAGGTTGTGTAACTAGAGCTCTACTTGCTTCTGTGCTGTGAATCAAAATCAGATGTCGTCATTGAACTGTTCACAATAAAATACTGCAGGTGTGGATGTACAGAGAGGTGACAGATAAGATAGGGAAACCTGGATCAAGGTTTACAAGGTTTACTTTAATTTCTGAGAATCTAAAGAAGGTTCTAGAGGTCTTTTTTAGGGATTGTTGTGTTGGGTTAAATAGTCAGTGAGTAGGTCATATAGGAGGTTATTGGGATCCTTTTTGTAAATGGTGAGATTCAGGGGATCTGTTAGGAGGTTCTAGTGGTCACTGAGGATGTTCTACAGTACCTTTGGAGTTTTGGTGTTGAGAAGGATTAAGAGGTCTGTTATGCAGTTCTAGAGCTCATTATGGATGTTCATGGCTTTTATTGGTTATTTGTGAGATTCTAGGGCAATCTAGGACTTCTGATGGCAGTTGAGAAGGCTCTAGGGGTCTTGGGGGATGTTTTGGAGGCATTGTAGTCATTGAGGGGGTTCTATAGATCCTATAGGAGGTTATTGTGATCCTTTTTGTAATTGATCAAATTTTGGTGGCTGTTGAGAACGTTTTAGCGGTTGTTCAGGAAGTTCTAGGGCCCATTAAGAATGTTCATAGATTGTAGTGGTTATTGGTGAGGTTCTATAGCACTCTACGTGTTTTGATAGCCATTGAAAAGGTTTTAGGGGTTGTTTTGTTTTGTAACTGAAGAGAAACAAGGGATCTTTTAGGAGGTTCTGGTGGTCATTGCAATGGTTCTAGTTATTTTAGGAGGTTCTTACATAGGTTTTAGTGTTCATTGAGGAGGTTCTGTGGTATTGTTGGAGTTTTTTTGTGGCTATTGAGATGGTTCTACATGTACTTTTAAGAAGTCGTAGGGCTCCTTAGGGATGCTGTTTCATAGAAATAAGTCGGGTACTGATGAGGGCACTAGGGCACTCTGTTAGTTTTAATGGGTATTGGCAAGGTTCTAGAGGTCCTTTAGGAGGTTCTAGGGCTCATCAAGGATGTGTTATGGGTTGTTTCATAGATGTTAGTGATTGTTGGTGAGGTGGCTTACTCTGACCCTACCCAATCACACTCCTCATGCATAAACCTAACCAACCCAAATGACGCAAACCAGCAAAAACAAAAGGTACTAGCCATTCACAGGTCGAGTAGGGTGGGTCATTACTTCAGTCTCCTGGGGGAAAAATGCTTCTGTTGGTCATTTAGGAGGTTTTAGTCACCATTGAAAGTGTTCCAAAGGTTCCTTTTGTAATTGAAAAGGTTCTAGTAGACCTTCACTGGATTCTCTAGGCCTTGCAGGTGGTTGAACACAAATGCAGGATTTTGGTGTTGTGACAGCATTCTTCACCACGTTCCCTCCACCAATAGAGTTCAACACACTTAGAGAACGTCTTACAAGGAGCACTGAAGCTCTTCTGGAGGTGGAACAACACCTTTTTACTCACACATCTGTACATTACAGAAAAGAACATGATAATAAGAACTGTTTGTACAAAACTAAATCTTCAGATCTTTTAAACATTAGACTTGTTCTCTGCATGTTTGTGGGTGGAGGACTGTTGTCTGTCATAACCTGCTCCACCTGTTCTCTCACCAGCTAAAATCCCCTGTGCCTACAGTATATCTCACTGGCATCTGGCACAGGGTTGATGGACACATACACACACACTTTGACTAGAAGAGGTGTCCTAGGCCTTTTATCCTCTAAACACAGACATAAATCCGTAGGTTTGGATTCGGGCCTTGTGCTGGAGGCCAGCGGTGGCCCTGTTGTCAGCAGGGTCTCTGGGATATTAGCCTGTTAATCTTTCATAGAGAGGAGGTGGAAAGGAAGGCTGATAAATTGATGTTAGGGAGTGATTCAGTTACAGTTCAACCTGCTAAAAATGTAACTTGAGATTTTGATTTCATACAAGCTCTTTCTGTACCTGGCTGTTTAATTTAGCTAATTTCCCCCTAATTACCTTGGATTACATGTTTCAGAAAAATTAATGCCTTTCTAATCCCCTGAAATGACAAAAATTGAATAATCTGTGTGGCTCAGTCAGTTAAGTTTTATTCTGTGCTGCAGTGCTGTATTTTTTTAATGATAATGACCTCTGCATGAGGTTCATTCTGTTAGTGGTGAAGCGGATGTTTTCAGTGTAGCAATTTGCAGCCCGTAACTAATGATTATGTTCAATATCGATTAACCTTTTTTTTTTTTTTGGATTGATTGATTAGTTTTTTGGTCCATAAGATGTCAGAAAATATTGAAAAATGTTGTATAAAATTAGTTTTTCCATTTCACTTGAAGTGCTTCTGCTTTCCTTCTTTAATAAAATAAAATATAAGAAGCCAAGCATGACCTAAGCATGTGCAGAAATTGGCATTAATTGTTGTTGCCAATGAATGTTGGAATTATGTATGCACAGTTGCAAAACAAAAAATGTAGCAGTCATTTTTATAAAATAATGTATAAAGAATAAATAAAATAATGAACCATATAATATTGTTGTAGATATTGTCACAGTCTGCAATTGTATTTCTTTATTGCATTTAGAAATTTTTTTAATTTACAACAAACAAGAGAAAAGTGGGAGGAAAAAAAAGAATTTTGTGAAGCACAGAAAGTTATTTTTACTCCATCTTTCATGTCTTTGTAATCATCTTGGACAAGATTTACTTCTTCTCCAGGTGTGAAACCACTGACCTTAGCTGACTCATAACTTTATATAGAAAACCACAATGTATTTATATCAACAATATTTGTGTAAGATATCTGCTTTCACAGATGTGGGCCTTGAAATATCTAGTAGAAATCTGCCTTTGATTTGCATTTTAAGATAATGAAACCGTAATAAAATTATCTGCAGCAACAGATGTTACGTCACCAAATCTATTTTTAGGAAGTTGGTCGGTTCCCTGCCGTAAGTGTAATAGTTGTTTAGATGTTATGGGGGGATTAGTGGTGAGTGTGTGGGCCAGGAGAGTTCAGGTTGGCCTGGCTCTTATGTCATTTTCCCAAATCGTCCCTGTGGCACCCAAGTTCAGGGCTCCAGCTCTGTTTGAGGGGTGGGAGGTATTTAAAGCCCACACGGGGAAGAAGAGAAGGAGTTGGGGGGGAGAGAGAGGGTGGTGGTCCTAAATGTCGGCTACACCTGTTGTGTGTCGTAACTCCTCTCCCTTCTCCCTCCTCCACGATGGTCCTGCCACTTTATCAGCTGTTAAAACTCAGTGGAGGAATTCAGGGCGATTGTTGTTTACAGGAGACCACTGACATAACAGCAATGAATGTTTGTTCAAGTAATCCTGTTGACGTATTCATTGATCAGGTGGTTCCTGATTTATGTTTAAGAATTGTCAATTTTACACCTGAATGTTTGAGAGCTGCTTTTTCATATCGTATGAGTACAGAAACTCAGGCATTGTATCTGCACTAGTACCTTAAAATTTAAGTGTACCTAGCCCAAGTTTTTTATTAATCAATCAGTCGATCTAAAGAAGAGTAGTTGCCAACTATTTTGATAATTTATTACTTGTGTCAGTAATTTTTTGAGTGAATATGTCAAAATTTTTGCTGGTTCCAGCTTCTCAAATGCTGCTTTTGGTTGTCATTTATGACAGTAAATGAATAGTCTATGGGTTTGGTACTGTTGGGTAGACAAAAGAAGCAATTTGAAGACTTTTCACTTTCATTTTTGAAGATTTTTCACATTTTTAACATTCTGTGAATTTAACAACTAACAGATTAATCGAGGGTTGCAACTCACCATTATCTTCTTGACCTTGGAAACAGCAGCTGACAATAGGGCTTTACCTAACAGTTATTTTCATTATTGATTAATTTGTTAATCATTTTCATGGGTAATTGATGAGTTGTTTGATCATGAAAATGTCAAATGGTGAAAAATGTTGATTACTGTTTACCAAAGCCCAAAATGACACCCCCACGTGTCTTGTTTTGACCACAGGCCAAAGATATGAGTTTACTGTCAAAGATGAGTTAAGAAACCAGAAAATCTTCACATTTGAGAGGCTAAAATCAGAGAATTTTCAATTAATCGACTAATCATTACAACTCTAATCATTAGTTTCAGCCTTAGCAAACATCAGTTGTCATGACAACTAGAGACTTTAATCGTCCAAAAAGTCACATGCACAGCAAACTTTAATGTTTTTTTTATTGACACTTGCTGTGAGATGACAAGTGTTGATGGGAGTGTTGTTTGTCCACTCAGAACTGATATGCCTCTACAGCGGCTGTTCGAATCTGTCAGAAGCGTTATGGTTGAGGACTTACGTAAGTGCTGTCACTGTGTTGGTTTTCCACATAGTCTTGATGTGTGCAAATCTAGAAAAGTGCCACCATGTCAGCAGTTCCTGAAGGTGTTTTTATTCTAACATGAACCGTTCTTGGCATCTGTGTTTGAATGTTGTCGACACCCCCTTTTTGTGGAAGTTGCCTCAGATGGATCGATGTTAGATTATTTTTTAATGTGTTTGAGTTTCGTATGTTTGAGTTTTTACTGATGTGAGGAGTAGAGCTCAGTGGTGGAGCAGTTTCACTCCATCAGTCCTGACAGATGAGCAAATTATGCTCTTTTCCTCTGCTCTGTTCATCTGCTGACAGATGAACAGAGCCTTCTACATTTCTTACACTGTCTGTTAGCTTTGTTCAGTTCAAAGCGTCCTGCTGAGACTTTCAGAGTGGGTGCATGTCAGCTAACAATGTAAATGACACTTAAGGAGTGAGATAATTTGCACTATTATGTATGAATTTTGAAAGGAAACGCATACAGTACAGTGTCTGTAGAGGATGATTTACATTATTTACAGTACTTTTAGAAACAACAAAGAAATTGTAATGGTGCAAAAATGTCATGTAAACTTATTTCAGATACTTTCATTCAGGATTTGGATCTCTCATTTTGGAGAGAAATGGATTCTTACTATTTAAAAATCCAATAACTGAGATGAGCAGGCATTACAGTACAAGAGAGCTGGACCCTTTGTTTTTGTGTCTGGGTTTTTAATAACTACTGACCTGTGGTTTGTTGACAGTGGAAGCTGCAGTCTTGTTCACTGCAGGGGAAGTGTGCACATTTTGCTTCTCTGTGCACACACTTATTACTGTCAGACAGGTGGACTGAAGTGGCTGTGGTCCAAAATCATGGAGCTATTATTACAATCGAACTTTAGGTTTTAGATAAAAGCTGTAACTTAGATTATTTGAAAGATTTGTGTCTATAGTTTGTGTTAAAATTAGGTTTCATATCAGACCTGCAATGCTTAATTAATTAGTTGTCAACTATTATATTAGTTGCTGACTATTTTAATAATCAGTTAATCGTTTTGAGTAATTTTCTAAAAAACAGTTTGGTTGTAGCTCCTTAAATGTGTATATTTTTTGGTTTCTTTAGTCCTCTGTGACAATAAACTGAAAATATTTGGGTTATAGACAAAATTAGATATTTGTGGACATCACCTTGATTAACTGATTGTTTGGTCTATAAAATGTCCAAAAATGGAATGGGGAAAAAAAATGGAGAAATGGAGAATGGAGAAAAATGTTGGTCAGTCTCTCTCAAATTCCACGATGATGTCCTCAAATGTCTTGTTTTGTCCACAGCCCAAAGATATTCAGTTTACTGCCATAGAGGAGTAAAGGAACCAGAAAATGTTCAAAATTTAGAAACTGAAATTTGAAATCTGAGTGAAAAAAAACTTTAAAAATTACTCAAAGTGATTAATTGATTATCAGAATAGTCGGTGATTTATTTAACAATTGATTAATCATTCTAGCTCTACATAATTGTTCACAATAGTAGATTTATATTTTTGTAGGGATGCAACGAAAAATTATTTTCAGTATTGATTAATCTGACTAGTATTTTCACGATTAATCAATCAGTTAGTCTAAAAAACGTCAAAAATTGTGAAAAATTTATCATAAATGACAAAGAAAAGCAGCAAATCTAAACATTTAAGAAGCTGGAACCAGCAAATGTTTGATATTGTTGCTTTAGAAGAATCAGAATCTGCAACGTTACTAACTAAAATGATCACATAAATGTAGCCTAGTTGAGTAAAAATTACAATATTTGCCTCCAAAATGTATTTGGGTGGAAGTATAAAGTAGCAGAAATGGTTCCTCTTAATTTCAACACTAACATTTTCATCTCTACTCCAAATATCAGTCACTGATATCTGTCATTGATCTCCTAGATTACTAGTAATCTGTATCGGCCCTGCCAAAAAGATACTGGTCGATCCCTAGTGTAAGTGTTTGTTGCAAGTTAAATTTTGAGTGTCCCCGTGCATCACAAACATAATGACCTTTATAAACAAAAGAGCACAGTGTTTTTATGTGCTGCTATTATTGTGTACTCTGTGAGTGCATGTGAGCAGGCTGTGATTTGTTTATGTGGCATGTGTGTGTGTGTTTGACAGGACGTGACTCCTGAACAGGTGTGTGACAAAGGTATCTGTAGTGGACAGGTGTGAATGGAGTCAACCATGTCAACCTTGCAGGCAGACTATTTTTATACGAGCAGTGAGACATAAATACCTGTGTTATATTAAGATAAGGCACATAAACTGTGTGCTGGCTGCATGTTCACTTAAACCCTTTTAGATATACAGGTCATTCATAGTCACTAGGGCTGTAGCTAATGATTATTTTCATTGTTGATTGATCTGCCAATTATTATGACTATTAATTGTTTAGTCTGTTGGCTAATAGGGCTGTAACTAACTATTATTTTCATTGTAGAATAATCTGCCTATTATTTTCTCAATTAATTAGTTAGTTGTTTGGCCTATAAAATGTCAGAAAATTGAATCACAATTTTGCTCACTAAGACTTGTGATCACGATTCTCTCGCACAATTCTTATCTCTTCAACAAACACATTTATTGCACTAAGAAAAAGAGATGCTTGCTGTTTCGACAAGGCTTGTAACAGACGGCATGTACATACGACATATCAAAGTGCTTGACTTAAACAGAACATATATCAAAGTGCTGGACTTAAGCTTTAAAGTCCTTTGTAAAATACCTGAAGTCTCAACTTGTTCCAAAGCAAATCAGTCAATACATGAATGCAGCATGACATGAATGCATTTTTACGATTAATCTTGCAGCCTTAACAGAGTAGTACACAAACCAGAAAATATTCACATTTAAGTAGCTGGAAACAGAGGATTTTATCCTTGTTTTTTTTCTAAAAAAAAAGAATCTGATTCTAAAACATAGTTGGTGATTAATTTCATAGTTGACAACTAATTAATTCTTGCAGCTCTAGTCTATAATATGTTAAAACATTGTGAAATATGCTTCTCATAATTTCCTAAAGCATCCCCTTTAAATTCTGTCTTTTGTCCAACCAGCAGTCATAAACCAAACAAAAGACAAACAGCAACTCCTTACATTAAGAAGCAAATGTTTGACATTTTTGCCTAAAAATGACTGAAATGATCAGTTGGTTGTCAAAAGAGTTGGCAACCAATTTTCTTTCGATCAACTAATCGCTCCAGCTCTAATAGTGACGCCATATAAATAACAGACAAATGAAAACAGTAGATTTTTGTCAGATTTTCCACTGTTTTAGCTCAGAAAAAGGTGTTTTTCTTCTGATATATTTATTCTTTCCCAAGCCCTTGTTGTACAAGTGGATATATATAATGTGTTATTGTTCATATACGGCATATATTAAACAACACGTATTTAGACTGTTGAACTAAAAGGGATGAATAGATTGTGTTTATGGGCTCAAACTCAAGAAGGGACACAACAAAAGAAAAAAACAGATGAACAAGTAGAAGCGAATGAAATAGAATACGTCTGTGTTTATCTTAAGTACTACATCAGGGCTTTTATTTAGATTAGCTGCACTTGAAAGAATGGGTTTATTAGGGGCTTAATGTTTAAAGCTGCAATAAAAGTGTCTTGTCTCAGTCCATCATGGGCACACAAGATAATTCTCTAGGATACTTAGCTCGGATGATATAGGCTTCCTAAACTGAATGACTATAGATTTTTTTTTAACTGAATTTGTGCCCCATATGCTGCAGAATTAGCTTTTAAAAAGCTCTGACGATTGTTTTCTGCATCATAGATCTGATACAGAAGTTTTGTGTCAACAGGTAGAAAATGCGCAACATCTAGCCAGGATAGAGCATAAAGATGTACATAATGGGGAGCTGTAGATAGATATATGCAGGCAGTGTTCAGTATGTGTTCAGTATGCAAGTTTTGATTCCAGACAAACACTACACCAGCATATTTCCCTAATTAGATCGTCTGTCCCCGATTGAAGGTGCTAATTAGGGAAATCAGCTACTGAGGACTTCTGTAATTAAATCAGCGCACTCCTCTATGACAAATGACTGGACACCAGTGAGGGAAAATTGCACAGAGGTTAGGTGTAAATTAAGACCGTCTTGCAGGTTTATGTAATTATCCACTAGTGTAAAGTCTGCTGTTTTATTTCTGGGTCAAAGGACGGTCTGAGACAGAGAAACTGAGCGCTCTAAGTGTAAAGAGCACCTTGACATAGCAGGAGAGTAACACTCACTCTGGGCTAATAATCAGGTCAGCCACAGCTCAAGTGTGTGCGTTAACTGTGTATGTGTGTGTGTGTGTGTGTGTGTGTGTATAATGTGTTGGACTGGCACCACAGAGGGCAGAAGGTACATACCTTTAACATAGTAGCGAGACAGGGCGATTGTCAGCCCACAGGAGGCCATTTTGTGTCTGCGTACGTGGTGAGAGTTATGTCACAGGTCAACACAATATAATCCCATCAGGTGAGACAGCAACAATGTAGTGTTGACTTCACTGTGGAAGGTTTTTTAGAGAACTGACACCAAGCCAGATTTATTTTTATTCAGAAAAATAACCCACAAATGTTTCTAGTCGTGATTTTAATTTGTTTGATGACAACACATTCATGTTTAAGTTGTTTTTTCTCTTAATTTCAGCCCAAACCGTCAATGTATGTAACTGATTAGAGAAAAACTTTGTTCTTTTTTTTTCTTTTAAGATAATTTTTGGGCATTTTGCCTTTATTTGACAGCTGGCAGGGACAGCTGAACATATGACACGAAAGAGGGTAGAAAGAGAGGGGATGACACGCAGCACATGGGCTGCAGGTGGGAGGCAAACCGGCGGCTGCTGCAGAGGACTGAAAACCTCAGTACATGGGGCGCACCCCAAAAACGGTTTTGTTCAGCAGAATTTTCACACTTAATGTGTAGATCAAATGGGAAGGGAAAAAAGTAATTAACAAAAACAATTGAATATAGAAAAAGTGATTTTTTTCTCCCAGGACATAGTAGGTCAAATAATTATCCTTCATTTTATAAATAATTTTGATATTTTTTAATCAAAACTTATTTGCTCCACCAAATTAGCCAAATTAGACTGTGGGTCAGACAAAATAACTGACTTGAAGACATCACTGTGGGCTCTGGCAAATTGTGATAATAATGAAAATAATCATTAGTTGCAGCCCTGTTTCTAATAATGAAAAAGAATTGGATCACAGGGCAACATTTGTCCCTTCCTGGTGCATAATATTACTTCCACCTTAAGATATTAGTTTCTTCTCTAACCAGATTACATGAGGGCTTCGCTGAGATGAAGTATGAAGTAGGGATATTGAGCAGACCTCTTCAGTAAATGTTTCTTGCTCTTGGCCTCCCCTCTGAGGCCGGCTGTGGTAACTCCAGGCAGCGCTGTGTGGTTGCATCAGCTCTTTGATGGACAGCCGAGCTAGCTGACATTATTAAGAGCTCTGAGCCTGTTCAAGTGGGAAGAGGGACCTGTGTGTGTGTGTAGGAACATGTGTGTATGTGCATGTCAGCTGTATTGAGGGTCAGCAGCCCTGATTCCCCTTGGGGGGGGGGCGGTGTAGTTATGACAGGCATTCAGCTGGTCTACCGTGACCTCATTTTACAAGAAGGACCTGTAAAAAAGACCCTGGCCGAGCTCAGCCAGGCCAGACCGACAGGTGTGGACGGACAGAAGAGAGGAGGGAGGAGGGGGTGGCGCTGCCAGGATGGAGGGTGACTTCATGCCGGTGGATTTTGTAGACAACCACAGGCATTAACACAAACCCAGGGGATGAGATAATAGAGCATTACATGCAGGGGAACAGAAATAATAGCTTTAGCCATCACAGGTATGGCAGGTAATTGTTTTTTTATCCTGCGGTGCTCCGTTGAGCATTTTGGATTTAATGAATCCCGCATTATGACAGCTTTATTAGGTTAAGTGAGTCCTTGATTTCAATTACTGCCAGTTTAGTTTTTAACAGCTCTGCTTTGATGTTGGCGAGCTCTCACCCCTCTCATCTTACCCACACTTTCTCGAGTTATTATTTTATATCCCGACATATTCTTCAATCCATTCCTTCCTTCTCTTCTTTTCCTCCTCCTCCTCTTCTCTTGGACTCTTACAGTTCACCTCAGGAATCCTGCCTTCTCAGCTGTCCGCTGGTGTTCCATAGCAACCCAATTTAGCCCTCTTGCCCTCCTCCAGCCCCCCTCCACTTTTCAGTCTCTTTTTCTCCTCCTGCTCTACCTAATTTAGCCCCCACCCACCCCCTCCTCCTCCCTGCTCCTTCGGGCTCTCTGCCTCCTCCTTCCTCCCTTCGCACACCTTCTTGCCTCCTCTCTGGCTTGGCCTGGTGGCCTGTGTGCGCTGGATTAGGAGCCTGTCTAAATTTGGTCATGCATGGCAAAGGAGACGAGCACCTGCTGGGACCCTGGCGGCTTGGACAGGCGGCCTCTTCTCCTCTCCAGACCCTTACATCAAATTACACCAGGGCCTGGGCATTCCTGTCACTCCTCCTCTCACTTCTCCACTTCACAGCCACTCTCATTCTCTTTCTACAAAAGTCTTTCTTTTGCCTTCAAATTCCGAAACAAACTTTGAAATGAATAATGCTTCACAGATGGGATGATGCATTTTTTCTCTCTATAAATGTTTTTTCAAATTTTGAGCAAAGTTTGCAAAAGAAAAGCATGTTTCCATTAGCCACTGCCAAGTAGTAAAAGAAGTATTTCGATCCTACTAAAGTCAAAGTACAAATACTTCCATATGAAAATACTTAATTACAAGTAAAAGTTCAGGATTCGCAAGTGTTATTAGCAATATGTACTTGAGCATCAAAAGTATTCGTTAAGAATACTACCATACTATCATTGGATTATTATGGTATTTTTGTTGCATTACTCTTATGTAAACTAGGGGTGTCACAATATATCGGTATTGATGATAACCATGATGTTCAATATTGATGTCATGTTAATAATACACATGATAATATCATTTAAATAATCAGCACCTCTTAAACATACTGTATGCTCTAAAATCAGTTACAGTTATGGTTACAGACTGTCTTGCCATCTTTGCATTTTGAGAGTAATTCATTTGCCCAAAAAGAGACAAAATGCACAGTAAACAAAGTTTAAAATAAATTTGACTGCAATTTGACTCGATAAAGTTTTTTTCTTGAGCTTTTCTGTGATATCACAATAATATTGTTATCATGAATTCTTTTGGCCATGATAATAATGTAATGAAAATCTGATATTGTGACAGCCCTAATTTAAATTTGAAGACTCATTTAGGTTGCCCTCATTTACAACAATTTTGAGTTACAGACAACTTAAAAATAAACAGGACTAAGGGGAGTTAATTGTTAGTAGTTTTAAATACATTCAAGTAGTTTTATCTACAATAAGACATCTTATTTTATAAAATGCTCTTATGTTTGTATAAAATACTCATTTGCAAAGTAAGCACAGGTGTCAAATAAATGTAGCGGAATAAAAAGTACAATATTTCCCTCTAAAATGTAGTAGAAGTATAAACTAGCATAAAATGGAATTATACAGGTAAATTGCCCTTACTGTAGTCCACAGCTCTGCAAAGGCTAATACAAATACCATGTATCACTCTTTTACCTTAGCCTGTTTTTGCCAATTATTCTTTATTCTATCTCAAAATAATGACTTAGTTAAGTAATTATTTTGAGGAAATTTCTCATTATAATGACTTAAGGATTTTTTCCCCCCATCACATTGTCAATAATGGGCTTCCATAGGGGGAGAGAGTGCATGGACAGCAGTGTAATGAAAATAGAGGCAAGGAGACAGGCACATATAACATGGATAAAGTTATTTGTCTGTTAACAGAGACTCAAATCTGCAGTGTAAACTACAGAATTGTAGAGTAACATTAGGCTTCATGATCAAAGAAAGTTTATATCATGTCGACACTTCTGGCCATAATTACATGCTTTCTTTCTCGCAACCATCCACATGAGTGTGTGCTCTCTCTCGCTTTGCTCCAATTCTGTATTGCACTCGAACCCAGAAAATAGGGTCTATTAGATAGACTCCATTGTTATGTTGTGAACATTTTGCAAGCTTTTGAAATAATAGTATTAAAACAGTATTAGTATAAGATGGTAAAAGTTAATACTGATACTGATAGTTTATATAATGTCCTATCAGCACTGGTTGATCAACCAAACTAATTAATCCGTTGACTTCTGCAACCAACGTTCTAAAACCCAAAGATATTCAGTTTATTCTCAAATAAGAAAAAGAAAATCAGGAAATCAGCAGAATTGAGAAGACTAAAACAGAGTAATATTTGGATTTTATACATTTTCTGTAGATCAACTAATCAAATCATGATTTTAGCTTTAAGAGTGTCTAGAAATGTGTAGTGTCTCTCTGCAATGTGTATTTCTATACCTTCTCTCTCCTTCACTACCACTCAAATGGTTTCTCTCTTCCCTCTCTGTCAAAAACATCAGTTTCTCTGTCTGTCACCATCTCCTCTCTGTCTGTCTCTGCTGCTTTCCCTCTCTGTCCACCCATGTAGATGTACAGTCACGCTTGAGTGCAGAGCGATAGACGTGGAAGCACACATGGATATAAACGCACACCCACACACTGTACAAGGACATGTACATTTAGATTCCTAGATTGTTTAATGGTCTCTGCTGAAATGGAAAATTTATGCTCTCACCTACTGAGCACAAACCCTGTTTCATTGCTAATTTATACATCTCTCTCTCTGCTCAGTCTCCCTCTCCTCACTCCGCCCACACCATCATCTGTAGTTAGTTATTCAGCTCATGTACTTATTCTGCTTCTACACCCACACATCCTCCAAACCCTGGCAAAGTTTTGGCTCTACAGCAGCAGACCGAACACACAATCTGAACGCACACATCCCCATATTCACATTCGAAGCTAAACACCATGAAAGCCTCTCAAAATACCATTGAGCGATTGATTGAATGGCCTGATGGAGCCAATTGAATTGTCCCCGACGTGCACGGCCTATTCCATTAGGCAATTTTCCAGACAGACCAAAAGCAAGCACTCAGCGGCTGAGAGCCATTTAAATCACCGTCTGCGTTCAGCTCATTACGCACAGCGGTATCACCTAATGAACAGCTTGGTTTCTAAAATCAGAGATGTGGCTTTTGAAAGACGCAGCACCTACTGTACTCTTACAAAATGCTCGACACAACACAGAATTAGGGCCAAATGTGGTACTTTATGGCAGGTAACTTCCTGGCTAACACTTGTGCCACTAATAGACTGATCCTGCAACTCAAGCAAAAATACATAAAGCATGTGGAGGCTATACAGATCAGTGGTTGAACATAACAGCTTTTGAGGGTTGTTTGGATGGTGCAATTACAACTGACAAATCTGATGTGTGTGTAGGTATGTGTGGTTATTCTGTAGCAGCCATTTGAATGTGATTTAATGAAGGTAAACACAATGGATGGCCATGTGTTTGCAACTGTGCTCTGACGCAGCAGCTTTCAAATTAGAGGCTGCGCAATTATCAACACACTGTATTTGTCCTGCTGCCTTCATGTTGCTGCCGAGAGTTTAATGAACTGAAGAAGTTGTTTTTCAACAAGAGATTTAATTTATGGGATCAATTCCAAGCGCTTCACGGTTTCTGCTTTAACCACATTAAACTTATTTTTGATGCTTTTAAAGGTCCAGTGTGTGAGATTTAATGTGATATAATATCCATAAGTATATTTTCTTGAGTGTATGATCACCTGAAAATAAGAATCATTGTATTTTTGTTACTTTAGAATGAGCCAGACGATGCAGGTCCCATTCCACGGTTGTTGCCATGTTTCTACAGTACCCTAGAACAGACAAACCAAACACTGGTTCTTCTTTGTCTTTGACTTTTTTTTTTTGCTGGGACTGTATGTTCTCCCAAATCAGGAGTCAGCGGCCTCCAGTTCTGGAACCACTTGTGGCCCCTTTTCCCCTCTCCTGTGGCTCCCTGTGGCTTTGACAAAAAATTCTATGAAAATTATACATTTTAATTTGGATTTATAATTGTTGTAGGCCTAAAGTGATTCTTGCATTCTTCAACTGTAAAGATGTGTAGTCTAGACGCCCAGTTAAAGAAAGGTTTTAATATTTTGACAACTCTCTACGACTTTGGTCTTAAGTTCCCTGAGGCTAGCTTTGGATGTCAAAAAAAGAGGTCTCTGAGGAAAATAATGAATTTAATAGATGGTGCCTCACACAGACTTTATTTTTCTTTACTGGGCAAAACATACTTAGACGGTGAAAGTGAGACAAGGTGTTTGCAGTCTGCAAGCTCACCCCTTGGATGTCACTAAATCCTACACAAACGTATCTACTAGCTGGAGATGGTTTGGTGAAAATTGTTCATTTACTGGTGACATTGCACTATACACAGATGTGATAGCTATTCTTATGGCAGTGTCTAAGACCCAGTCTCCACCAAAATACCAACTGTTCTTTTTGTACTGCCTCATTTGAACAAACCACCCACCTGTTTGTGCCTTTTCTTCCACCTGTGCACCGTGCCAAATGGACAGGCGAAGTAACTTTCAAGGTCAAGAGTGCTGCTTGTGCTTATTATTTCAACTTCAGAAGTAATCTGGAACACTTCAGGCAATACATCTGTGATTTTAGTT
The DNA here is from genome assembly GCA_027495735.1 of Lutjanus campechanus. Taxonomy (NCBI): domain Eukaryota; kingdom Metazoa; phylum Chordata; class Actinopteri; order Lutjaniformes; family Lutjanidae; genus Lutjanus; species Lutjanus campechanus. Next base: position 19,602 of record JAJHUR010045944.1, on the reverse strand, counting down.
AGAACCAGGGTCAGTGTCAGGAGAAAGGGAGAGATGGGTGACAGGGCTATAACAACCTTTTACTAATAGCCTACTGATTAATGGAAAGAGGAAAAAAATTCTCTCCATGTAGAGAGAAATGTTGGCCTCTCTCGCACCAAAATAACCCATGTGCATACAAATAATAATCAGCAAGTGAAGTGATTTTGAAAAAGCTTCAGTAAAACATTTTCATGAGCGTCAGAAAATGGCAAAGAATGTCAAATCAAAAAATGTTCAAATAGTGTTTGTGATTGTTACCTATTACTGTTGAAGGGTAGATTATACTAAATTTATTGATTTTGTTTTGCTTTGTGCCCCCCTTTCCTATTTTATCTCTGTTATTGTAATATGTAAACTCTGTTAAGAGTTAAAATTTAATATTGGTATCTTATGACTCATGATGATCAAAATAAACAGTAGAATTTATATGCATTTCATATCAGAGACTTTGTTTGCCTTGTGTTCTTATTCTTATTTATTTGTGTAATATTATTATTTTGTGATGAGTTATTTTAAGTGTGTCTATTTTACTGTTACCAAAAATAAAATTCAATAAAAGTAGGAATAATGTCGAAAAAAATAATTTAAAAAATGATCAATCATCCCACTCCTCCTGAGAGTAACTGACTTCACATTTGTGGTTTTAAGGCATTTTTAAATCAATCCAGTGATTTTCACAGGCATAGAATGATTTTCCAACTAAATATAATATAAACCAGAAGTCAGTTTCAACCAGTTTCAGGACTGTTGAGTCAACAGTGGCCGTCGAACTGACATAAATGTCTCAGTGTGTCTCTCACCGTCAGCAGCTGCAGTAATAACAAGGTCACAAATTGAAGTGGACAGTTCAGGCCTTGCTAAGCAGTTTTGACCCTGCTCTCAAAGCTCTGTGTGTATATGCACTCTATATATATGTGTGTGTGTGTGCATCAGGTAAAGTTATGGTGCTTGCTGTCAGTGTGTGTGAATGTATTTGTCCTACAGTCAGGTAGCTGACAGATAGTGTAACCTCCTCCTCTTCCTCCTGTCTCCTCTCTTCTCTTGCAGACCTTCACAGCTTGGTGTAACTCCCACTTGAGGAAGGCCGGGACACAGATTGAGAACATTGAAGAGGATTTCAGAAATGGCCTCAAACTCATGCTGCTGCTGGAGGTCATATCAGGTGGATATCACACCAGAGGACAGACACTTACATTTGTTGTACTTACTGAGTCATTGTGGACGATGGAACTTTATTGTGCCAGAGATTGCTCCAGAATTAGAGTAGCATAACAAGAACAGCAATAGATTGTTCAATATAAAGTGAAATATAAAGTATATAAGGCGTAAATCCAAAGAAACAGTGCCTAGCAGAATAACAATAGAAGTAGGATAAATTAAATAAAAAAATAAACAAAAAACTAAAGCATAAGAAGTAGTTTTGGCTGTGATGCTGAAAGTAATAAAGTTATATGTCATCAGATAATATTCGTAAAATTGCCCGTGATATTAAATGGAATATTGCACATGATAATAATGAAAAGTAATACTGCATTAACACATTCCTCAAAATGCGAAAGCATCTGTTTTTTTGTTCAATTATTACTCCATTTTCTCATTTTCATTATAGAGAAGAGATGCATTTTCTTGATTTGATGCTTCATAACTTTGTCTTAAATGCTGAAGACATAAGAGACTTTTTTTTTTTTTAACCTTTTCTGTAGTTTTTCTTTTATCCTTCATCATTTTAGCCATAGTACTTCTCAGTTATGGTAACATTTTATTTGTTAGCAGAATTTCAGAGATACAGAGTGACACATCTAACCTTCCTTTGAAAGAAAAACACAGTTGAAAGTGAAAATGTAGGTGAAAATACAATAAAAATTGCTACACAAACTAGGCATGTGCACAATTAGTTGACTAATAATTATGTGAACTTAAACAATTATTCTATTAAAAAATACTTGGCTGATTGAATAATCGTATCAGTCGTGGTAACTTTTATCCTTGTCCTTCAGGTGAGAGGCTGCCCAAACCCGACAAAGGCAAGATGCGTTTCCACAAGATCGCCAACGTGAACAAAGCCCTGGACTTCATCTGCAGCAAGGGAGTCAAACTGGTGTCTATTGGTGCTGAGGGTGAGAATCCTGCTTTGACTTAACAACCTCCAGTTCTTTTATTTCCCCTCCCTCTGCTACCTATTTTCATCTTTTTAATTAATATTCCAAGGTCACATAGTATTTGCATTTCTTGGACCTGTTTCTGAGCACCAGATGGCTGGTGAAGTTCACAGTGTCAGGAGAATTCAGATGAGTTGGCAGTGACAGGAGAATAAACAACATATCACCCGACTAGCAACAAATATGAGGAATTATCAGCAATACACAAATGTTTTAATTTATGCTGAAATATTTAAATTTATTCTACGTGAGCATATATATTTGAAGCTGTATAAAAGCACCTTTTCTACCTTTTTGTTGACTCACCTTTTGCCTCAAATGATAAATATCATGGTTAAAACATTTATTATTGAGGAAGATTAAAGATAATGGCAAACTGAGTATGACAGAAGAGAGATACTGTGGTGGGAAAACCAACAATAATAACACTAAGTGAGCTGGAGTGTGTTTTGAACAGTGAAAATGTTCCACATTGATTTCTGCCCTCTAAATCTGCTCGACTCTCTGAGGTTAAACTGACTTTAAATGCTCAGCGGGGTAACAACTGTTCAGACTGAGAAGTTCGCTCGTGCAGCATTCACATCGCAGCACTTCAAAAGCAGTTAGTGCATTTTCGTGTGACTTGAATTTTCCTCACCCTAATTGCAGTTGAGATTCCTTTTGAGCCTTCAGGCTGCGTGAAATTCAATTTGTCTCAACAGCAAGAGCTTCAAAAGGCGCACAATTAAACTTGTTTCAGTAGCAGACACAAAACTTTTAACCTTGTAGATTCATGACCAAGAGGCCTGCTGCGTTTTGTCTCCTAGATTTTGTCTGTTGTCATCATGTGTTTATATTTGAGTGTGTGTGTGTTTTTTTTTAACAGAAATTGTCGATGGTAATGTGAAGATGACTCTTGGTATGATTTGGACCATCATCCTGCGTTTCGCCATCCAGGACATCTCCGTGGAAGGTGTGTATTGACTTTTTATTTAAATAATTTCAACATTTTATAAGAAATGAAAAGGGAAGAAGGGAAAAAACAAAAACACAGCGTGGGGCGCCCCAGATCAATAATCATGATATATCATGTCAGATGTCCGTTATTGCCCGAAGGAAATCTCAGGAAGGTAATGTCCTATTCCACTTTAACATAGACAGTCCATTTCTCCCATTTTCTGAGAAAGGTCGCTCCTCTAGATCTCAGACACTTTTACGCAAGTGCCATCATCACATCTTTGTTTACGCAACAACTACAGAACAAAACCACCAAGGAATCACGGACCCTTTACCTTGTTTTGTCTGCACTTTTCAGTTTGATTGGAACCAATATTCCAGCTGTGAATGATTTGGAACAAATGGCTTAAATTTGATCAGACTGAAAGAGGTTGTCTCAGTCCAGATCAAGTTGAGCTATTGTTTGGTTTGTTTCTAGTGTGGAAAAGCTTTTTCTTTTTCTTTTTCTTTTTTTTTTTATGGTTCTGACTGTTGAACCAGAAAAAGGAAAAACAGCGTAACAAAACAAAGTGAGCATGTAACACATGCACATGTTCAATTGACATTTGGTTTGACGACTTTATAAAGATTCAGTTGGTAAAAACTCAAAAATTCCGACACTTTTCAATTATTTTTCAGGAGGATGAAGAAGAGAAATTGAGTTGAACTGACAGCACACCAGCATCACACATCTGCCCATCTACAAACAAATCACACAACACCTAATCTCAACACGAGATGACGTAAGATCACGTCATCCATCAATTTCAAATCTTGGGGTCAATGTTTCATTATGAACTTAAATTATGTTACATTATGAATTTAATTTTCTAGTAAAGGGACAGTTCACCCCAAAATCAAAAATATATGGCCTGTAGTGCCATTTATAGCCGATATCTCTAAAACTATGCAGCTCAAACTACTACTACTACTTTTTTTTAAATTTGAGGATGAACGATCCCCTTAAAGAAGGGTTTAGAAGTCTATGCTGTCACTTATAATTCTTAGAAAGAAGGAAAATCAGAATCTGTATCTGCTGTATACAATGTAAAAAAAAAGTGGTTTTTTTTTGTCTGTCTTGGTTCTGACTTTCAGGTGTGAAAAACCCCTAAATGTACTCCCAGAATGTCAAAACTATTCCTTTAAATGAAAGGATTAGTTCAAATTAGTGTGGGAACAATTATAACACTTTAATCGTCACATGAGGCATGTTTGATTGATGCTGACTGACTATAATCACCATGTCTGTCATATGAGCACGACCTACAGAGCCAGTTTTAAATTAGTCTTTGTTGTGTCAATCACAGCCTTACACACTAATGAAGTGGGACTAAATCAGTTTTACACTTGATCTTTGCACAAAACTCACACACCGAACACTTTGACTGTCTAGATACTGCATAAACACTTCAGGGACAAACCAACATAAAAATGATGCATACTTTCTTCTTTACATGTAGTGTTTCATAAATGAGTCACATGTGCGTAGAGAGTCTCAGGTCAGCAAAGCATCCTGTCACATTTCACTGATGTATATTTACTGCACTGTGTGATCTGTTGCAGTAAATCATGCTCTGTGATTCAGTCCATCTAACAAATTTCCCTGAACTTAATCTGCACCTCATGTCATTTCATGAAAGCTGTGTTGGCAGGCAGGTCATCTCACAATAAATTCTTGTTTATAAAGACTCAGACCTCGTTCACCCTGTCCTTCCTCACACCTCTGACCCTCACCTTCAAGTCATCTTCTTTAACTCTCCTTTTATTGCTCCGACTCTTCAATATCTTCTGCTGTCATATAGCCTGATTCCTTTTGCCCATCGACCTCCTTCTAACCTTGCAGAAAAACGATATCTTTCAACCACCGGCTGCACTAGATTAACTTTGAAAATAGAAAAGAATAAAGGTTTTCTTAAATGGACAAAAAGAAGAATATATATTTTTTTTTTTTATTTTGGAGGGTTTCCTTATGTGATTTATCTACTTTTCACCCTTCATTGCACCTGTCTGAATACATTTTTCTGAAAACACCCTCTATGCCCTCCTTTTCTAATAATCATTCTTGAATAGATTAGTGTCTTTTCTTTTATCAATGCCAAAATGCTCACTATCTCCTTCACTTACTTTTTGCAGAGACCTCTGCCAAGGAGGGTCTGCTGCTGTGGTGCCAGAGGAAGACTGCCCCCTACAGGAATGTCAACGTGCAGAACTTCCACATCAGGTGGGTGTACAATGCCGAACTGTGGCATTAAGAGGGAACTGCAACCACCACCATCTTTTTGCTTTTCTCGAATTCAACGCTTCACCATTTTTTTCTCTTCTTTTCCAAATCTTTGTGTTCCCATTTAACATCCTCACCCTGTTTTCTTATCTATCTTTTTCACCTTTTCTCTGTCCTTTATCTCATGAATCTTCCCACCTTCTTCTCTGGCCTTTCTCCCACTTTTCACTCCACTTGTCGTGGCTCAGTTGGAAGGATGGCCTGGCTCTGTGCGCCCTCATCCACAGACACAGACCTGACCTCATTGACTACTCCAAACTGAGAAAGGTACTCTGTCCTTCCTTCCTGTTTTTTTTTTCCTTTTCCTCTCCTTCTGATGTGCTTTATTTTCTCTCTTTGTACTGAAGTATGATTCAGCATCGCAGTCAGTTTTCTTAAATCTGTCCATAGAGCTTTTATCTAGCTTTTATTCTGTACAATGAATAGTGTGTCTAGTATGTGATATCCCGGTAGGATAGTGTTGCGATGTCAAATCTTTTGTGGATGTAATACAAAAGATTTGGTATCCTACATGTCCAAATTCAGCCTTATACATAAGCCACTGACATATTTCTAGTGTTTATAAGTCATATACTATTGTGGGTTTTTAAAGGTACATGTCAGTGCCAGTGCCCGGTTGCGTAAACCACCTTAAGTTTCAAATTAAAGTTCATCACTCGTGCAAAATATTTCCCTGAGCTGAGGGATTTATTTAAAAGCATTACGTAAAGCCTCTTAGGTTGTCTACTTGCCTGAGTGTTGAGACTAAGGCTTTAATAACATTTAATGTCATAATACAGCACATGTGCACTTCAGTTACCATGGTTACACTTCACTCACATAATTCTTTAATGTTACTAGACAGCATTATTGTCAGTGTCAGCTGGCTTTTCCAAAATGGACAACAAAGAGAATACAAAAAGAAAAATTAATCCACACAAGATTAGAGAATTGTTAGAAAGAGTAAGCACAAAATCTGTGACATCTGCTGTGAAACAAATCATGATGGAAGAAATATTAAAGAAATATTAAATTATTACTCAGGCAGCCAGATAGGAGATAAAACAGATGAGTTTCAAAAAAATTATATAGCTAACGTTAATATGTGAGACAGAGTCCTATTAACATTTGCTAGCTAGCTGGAAAGTTGTTGGAGATGTCAGATGTCACTGCAAATGTCAGATCTTTTTAATAAGTTGCTAGGATCATCATAGTGTACTGTGGGTTTTCCCTGTCTTGAAAAATGTGTCTTGGTCTCCCTCCTCCTCTTCAGTTACCATAAATTCAGCCATTATCTTATGCTCCACAAATTATTTCACTTTTAAGGGTAGGGTGACCCAGATGAGAAGTGGTGAATTTCAGGACAGGGGAGTTGGGAGTGAGCGTGTCATGTCAGAAGGATTAAATTGTGTAGAATAATTTCGAGTAACAGACTATAACTTTGTTATTATATTATGAGGACCAGCAGATTCTGAGGATGATATGAACACAGTGGCTGAGTTTACAAGACGCATGAAACATTACACACAGGTGACAGGTGTGTTACAGTCATTTTAAACGTCTTCTCAGCAGATGTGATTGTCATCAAGCTGTAGGAGCTCACAAACACATTTTTTAGACATTTTTATCAGAAATCTCAGTGGTGGCAGCTCTCTCAATCATTTGGTTTAAAACTAGTTTAATGACATTAACAATCCCTCATGTATAGTAGCGTGTTCAGTGCAATACACAAGTGAAAACACATTAATAACTCTCATACTTTTGACTCATATTTTACAAAAAGGAACAGAAAAGTTTTAATAACTAAAGCAGGGATTATAGTCGACATAACTGATTTGACACAGCGCACACAGCTCTCATTTTGTTCATATTATCTGTTACTATGGGCTAACAGTTAATTTTAAGGAGGAAAATGGTCGCTAAGGACCTTCTAGCCATGCACAAGAGATTACTTAAGTAGCTAAGGGAAGTACTTAGACATCAATACTTACAACATCCTGAGGAAGGGAATTTTTTTGCAATTATTCTTAAATAAAAATTTAAGGGCAACTTTAGTTAAATGGGATTATAGCTGATATTTTGAAGTGAATATTTTGATTCCCAAAAGTAGAAGAAAAGTATTTCATGTTTCCTCCAGAGCTGTGTTAACTTTTACAGTTTTCAAATAGCAAAAAGGAGCACATCCTCCCTCAAAACTTTTTGACAAGAAGGAATCCACGCACTTGTTTGTTTGCCAAAACCAACATTGCTTTATAAAACTGATTTAATACAGTGTATGAATCCCATTTCTGTTCCTGTCCTCTGAGTGTGGATCATGACAGGGGCTACTGGTATTATGATTCTCATCCTGTCTTCTTCTCTTTGTGCTTTCAGTGCAGTCCCACATGTACGTGTCTGATCAGTAATTGTGTCTCCCTGTAGGATGACCCTATTGGTAACCTGAACACTGCCTTCGAGGTGGCTGAGAAGTTCCTGGACATCCCCAAGATGCTTGACGCTGAAGGTGACACAAAATCCTGAAACAGCAATCAGAGTGACAATCCTCTGCGGAAACACACACTGATAACCTCCACTGCAGCAAAGTACAATACACAATGGCAGATGGCACAAGGACAACATGTCCTTCTGACTGGAAATTCATCCATCTGCATTAAAAAATGAATCCATTTTAAATCACTTTAAAAGCATCTGTTGAAGTACAGATGGTTCTGACCTCCAGAAATATGCTAATTTTGTAGGCAAATGACTCATAAATACGACTGTAAATCATGTTCTTCACTTTATGCTGGCAATCATTTTTCATGTGTCATGTCATGTTAATAGATATTATAAATCATTTCATTCTTTTGTGATACTTTTGAAAATCTATGGAAGCAAATTACATTTGCTTGAGGAAAAAAGTGCTTTGTTTTTCTGAATTAGAGAAAAAGTCAGAAAAACGGCAAAATATTTTACATGAAAATAATCTCATAAATTCAGAAAAACAGAGCTGATATATTTTTTTACATGAAAAAAAAAATCGAATCTGTACAGTAAGCCTCTGTAAAAATCCAGTCTAACAAAGCTTGTGACACGATATATATGACACATCACCAGGGATAGCTCTTTAAAAGCTATTGAAATATTTTAATTTAGTCTTTGATCATGTTTATGCCTGCAGATATTGTGAACACACCCAAACCTGATGAGAAGGCCATCATGACCTACGTGTCCTGCTTCTACCACGCCTTCGCTGGCGCTGAACAGGTCAGATTATTTTGATTTTGATGATTGTATGTTGCAGTAGTATATTTCATAGTTTTATTTTGAAAGGCTCTTTATACCAAATGGATTTCTTATATGATAAAATTGAGATCTGGTATGACAAAACTCAGTTTGAACCTCAAACAGGCGGTTATTTAGGCTACCTTAAGTTTTATTTGATTTTTCTTGTATTCAATTAGTTTTGTTACTATAATGTCAAATATTTCTTAACCTTTGTAACACTCCCAATACATTTTCATATAATATAATAAACAGAGATTAATAAAACAAATAATTGTGTTTTTATTTTTACTTCATGAAGGGATTTGGACTGGAATTGCACGTCATTGTGGATGTCAACATGCTGTCACTTTTTAATTTATTAAAGCAGTTGATACATAAAACACCATCAACATGATATGACAGCAGTCTTAATGAATAAATGTGAGAGGTTGTAAATGCATATTAACTGTTACTCTCTCCTCCTCTCAGGCTGAGACAGCTGCCAACCGTATCTGCAAGGTGCTGGCCGTCAACCAGGAGAACGAGAAACTGATGGAGGAGTACGAGAAGCTGGCCAGTGAGGTGAGAAAACCACTGCAACCAAAATACTCCCACAGGCAGTCTGTCCCACACGTCCTCCTCTGCAACAACACTTCAATGTTCCAGCAGTTTGAACTTGCTGCTTTTCTCTAAACTTTCTGATCCTCTGACTGACTTCTCGACATGGATCTAAAATCAATTCAGGAGAATCGATAGTGCGATGATAGGTGAAGAACTTCTAAAAAGTAGCTGAGAACAAAATACAGAAGTAATGACAATAGTCCTTTTCCACACCAGCCATTTTGACATGAAATAGCACAGTAAACACAGGTGTTACTAATGATATTAATGAAGGTACAATTAGATCTGTTAAATTCATATCAGTATCAGGGTATCTGCAGGTTTCAACAAGTGAAATCAAACTATAAAAATGCATAATGAATGCAATAAGACCTATTTCATGTCCATACTGGCAAAAAAGTACAAGCACAGTTTACATTAGTGGTTATTACTTCCATGTTGGTTTCATTTTGTTGTTGTGATAGCGTAATCAATACAATTTTCCCCCAAACACATTTAAAAGCTTGACTGAAGTCAATGCAGCTTTATAAAAGTAACATATTTAAGGCCTAAAAATCAGATTATTGGACTTTCACTGACTTGTAAGAGCTGCAAAAACCCTGCAACATGGCTGCCATGAAAAAGGTCTATGTAGAGAAATACAGTAAATATAAATAAAATAAAATAATGACAAATGACAAAGTTTCCACAGCCGTAGTATTTTGTCTTTAAACTTCAGTTTCTAATTAAAAAGATATTAGAAAAAAGGAATCTATATTTTCAACTTGGCTTTTATTGTGCTCATACAGATGAAATTAACCACCTGAGCACCAGTTAGTTTTTAATCTACAAAGACTTCTGGAAATTTGAATCTGGTAAATTACATAATATAAATGTAAAACAATTGTCTTGTGTAACAACCCTTTTTGTAGAGAAATCCTAAGGAAGCACAGAGACTTGAGAATAGCTGAGATTGCCCTTGTCTGTTGGCCTAACAATTTTCAAAATTAGGAAATGATAATGTACTTAATGATTTAGTTTAGTTTACTGTTAATAATCTATCTGTGTGATTGAGGAGCATGGGAACAGACAGTAAGAGGAGAGAAATAACTCTGTTAGCAACAGTAACATTGCTTGAACCATGCCTTTCTGCTGTCCTTTTTGCCTCAAAATGCTTGAAAACTTGAGCGTTGAAACACTATAATAGTTACTGTTTTTTACTCACACAAATCACAAATCAAGGCCTGACCATAAAACCCACAGTCCGTCACTGGTATTTAAGTGAGGCAATTATTAGACAGTAGGGTGCAACAAAAACAGATTGTTTACAGGATATAAAATGACAACAATCTTCACATTTCCCATACCTCTGCAGCTGTTGGAGTGGATCCGTCGCACCATCCCCTGGCTGGAGAACCGCGTGGCCGAGCAGACCATGCGCTCCATGCAGCAGAAGCTGGAGGATTTCCGTGACTACCGCCGCATCCATAAGCCGCCCCGTGTGCAGGAGAAATGTCAGCTGGAGATCAACTTCAACACCCTGCAGACCAAGCTGAGGCTCAGCAACAGGCCCGCCTTCATGCCCTCCGAGGGCAAGATGGTGTCGGTGAGCAGGACGGATTTTTAGCTCAGTATATGATTGTTGCTGCACAGCATCATTGTAGATTTTCAGGCTTTGACATCAGCCAGAGGATTACTTCCCCGCCCTCTATGTTGTTTTTCATCCCCTAAAGCTGGTAAAATCCTCTCAAACCCCCTGCTTTGTGATCCAACAAAGATAAGACTGTTCCCTTAACTACAGACACAAAATCCCCACAGAACAACAGCAATTTATGATGAACAAAGGTGGAAAAGTAGCAGCTGAAAGACAGAAAAACTTAAAGAATACAGAACATTTTGCAGAGATTAGAGCTGAGTTTGAAGTGTAAATAGAAGATGCACTTCATTTTCTAATAATGGAGAACTAATTTCTTGTAAATTTACATGGATATTAAAATGTTCTCAGGGCATACATTTCATTATTCACAATCTGAACACTCAGTTCCCTCAAACAAGTGTCAATAAAACGGATGAAAACTCTTCTTCTCTCTCTTCCACAGGATATTGCCAACGCCTGGAAGGGTCTGGAGCAGGTGGAGAAGGGCTACGAGGAGTGGCTGCTGACCGAGATCCGCCGCCTGGAGAGACTCGACCACCTGGCCGAGAAGTTCAAGCAAAAGTGTGCCATGCATGAGTCCTGGACTTCAGGTAGGGCCAAGAGAAGGGTGTGATAAACATAATTTCCACCACACCAGGATCGTTCTGCGTGCAGTTTGAACGTTTGTTCCGGTTTCCTCCCAGACAACCAAAGGAACACAAGCCAGAGAGACTGGAAGGTTTAAAGTGCAAACCAGTCATGTTTTCTTTGTCAGTTTATGACCTTGAAAGGATTAAAAAGGGATAAAACAAAATACATTTGTTTAGGAGGGAAGAAAATTCAAAATTAAGACAATATTGTTAAGGAAATGGATTTGTAAGGATGTTCTGAAGTATTAGTCATCTAACTGACGACTAAACCATAAGAGTCATTCAGACATGAGTTGGTTCACTTGTGATGGGTCGCTAGTAGCCATCACCTGTTAAAAATGAACAAAAGATGGGTGGGTACTTTCTATCTTCCTATATTTGTACTATATTTGTACACACACTGTGATATTTACATGTTTCTTTAAGCCAGCTCTTTGGTGATCTCCCTTTAGCCAGCTGACATTTTATTTGTGTTTTTTTTTTTAGTTAAATGAGAAGGTATCATATAGATAACTCGTCATTTTAACTTCATGGATCGAACGTTTTCCACCGATTTCAAGGAATAAATAGAAACTGAGCATCTGTTTGCAGCCAGACATTTAACAGCATAACTGAAAAAAACAAAACAAAACTCTATCTTGAAAAACATAAAAATAAGCCACAATAATCAAAGAAAAAAGATTAGTATCGTAACAGACTTTCTACATTTAAGGTAAAATTAATGTTTTCCATGACATTTTCATGAGGTTTCGTTGATTCTGATGCACCAAAATGTCTTATTTTGGCAGGAAATAAAAGAAAAATAGTAATAGTTCAACTATATACTATTTGATGACCTTTAAGGCTTAATATTCAGTAAATTTAAACATTTCAAGAGTTTTTTCTCCAAGAAGACAGAAAATGCTTCATGAACATTTTTTCACATTTCAGAAAGTTTTATAAACTTTGAACTTAAAACTTTTTGACTCAACTGTTGAGTTAACTGTTGAGTTATAAACTTAGACATTCTCATGATGGACAGCAGTACAAATCCCAGCCAAGTTCTGTCCTGTTTTTAAATATTTTCTTGCTGTGGAGTGAGATAGAACCTTTTTGTTTTCTAAATAAAAAGTCCAAAAAACATACGTGTAAAAAAAAAAAAAAGAATTATCTCACATAATGTTAATAAGTTGTAAGGAAAGAAATCCATAGAATAATCATTATAGACTGGAGAGGTCATGATAAATCACATAATGAAATGATTTAGAGTAATAAAATTCTCTGCAGTAATTTATGGTGTTAATAAAATAATTCAGTGAGTGAGAGAGAAGGTCTGAATGCTCAGAGGATGGACTGAAGTGAGAGCTGTATAAATATAAAGATCAGGTGGTTAAATGTTTCCACTGTGTGTTTCAGGTAAGGAGGACCTGCTGTCCCAGAAGGACTACGAGTCGGCCTCTCTGATGGAGATCAGAGCCCTGATGAGGAAGCACGAGGCGTTCGAGAGCGACCTTGCCGCTCACCAGGACAGAGTGGAGCAGATCGCTGCCATCGCCCAGGAGCTGAAGTAAGACGCCAGGACATCTTTTATTTTTATTTTTGTTCAACTTTTAGGTGGAGTTCGGTGTCTTTAGTGGTGTGTGTGTTGAAGGGAAACAGAGAAAATCAGTTTTGCGGACGAGGATATATGGGAGGAATAAGATTATAGATTAAGTTAGATTTAGCGGCTTATTTTGAAACGGTAGGAGGGACCGGAGAGGAGGAAGTGAGTGACTGAAGTGTTTTAGGACTCCTAATGGTCGTGATAAGTTGAGCGCAGATGTGACTGTGAATAAGAACAAAAGAGGCAACAGACGAGTGGAAAGCATATTAATGAGATGAATAAGATGAAAGGATGATTCATGAAAGAGCAGAAACCTCTGATCTCACTATTTCCTTATTCCTCACCGCTCCTCGGGGCTTTTTTTCCTCCACAGATAGTTCTAAGATGATCCCTTTGATGCTATATACAGTATGATATGAGCTGAAAATGTATGCGTGCCACCCATAATTTATCATTCATTACTTCAAAAGCACATATTAAATACTCAAAAGCAAAATGTTCTCAGATGACCCTCACAATGTAGAATAGAATAAAAATCAAGTGCAGGTGATGGCATTAAATATTCTGATGTAGATTCCAGATGTTTTGGGAAAATGTGAGTATAATTTCAGGTAATAGTTAACCTTTAGAAGACCAAAGGCAGGTATTCTGCATCATTAATTTGGTTTGTTTTAATGCCATTTATTTAGCTCATTTCAATGTGTATTTTCTTTCACTCTAACACAAACTACTTATACACATTTAATGACCAAAAGAGGAGCTGGAAGAAGAAAAAAAATTACATTACTTGCCCCTTTCTTAATAATAATATAATAATTTAAAATAAATATGGATGGCCTTTTTGCTTTTCACAGATCACAGAAAAATCCAACAACATATACTCACAGTCACTTAAAGGATTAACCACACTCAAATACTAATTCTGACAGACATTTTTGAATATTTAAAAAAAATACTCACAAGTTCATAATGTCCCATTACTTTGTCACCATGCATTTTCTTAAAGGGACAGTTTGCAAAGTGCATTTTTGACAGTTAATCAAAAATGTATGTTTTATTGAGCAGTTTCATGTAGGAACTACTTTCTTTCTAGTGGAAAAGAAAGTAGTTGTGTGTGAATAATTATTCTGAAATCTTCTAATTGATGGGCTTAAGTAGGTCATGTAGAGGCATCAATGTTAAATTGAGACTATTTGAAAACTAGTTAAACCCTTGTTGTAGTAATTTGAAAACCAAACTATTATACACATACATCAGATGGTGTTGTGAGCAGAGGAGCATACAAGGTTATTAGCGAATAATTAATAATTATTAATATAATTATTAATTATTGTAATAATAAAAATAATTAAAGCTGCAAGCAGCGTTGAACGGGCCCTCGCACCCCCACGCAACTCGGGGTGCCGGCAACTCTGGGTGCTGCGACCACAGCCCCTGCATCATTCGGGACCTGCTGCGGCCACGACCTTGTGGCCAGAGGCCAACGCGTAGACAAGGTGCTGAATTTTCACCCACTTTGGACACTCTAGGAAGCAACCCGGTGTTACTTGCTGTCTCCACTAGGTGGCGCTATGCC
>JAJHUR010045355.1:1202-24796 GCA_027495735.1 Lutjanus campechanus | reverse complement strand
CTAGTGTAACTGTGCCTGTTAGTCTGATATGAAAAATGAATGTAACACAGCAGTTACATTTTGTCACAAACAGAATCAATCGTCGTAACAAATGTATTTTTCAATAACCCAGGTGAAAAGTTTGGAAACTCCTGTCTCATGTACAGTATATGTGTCCTTGTCCCAGCTCTGGGTGATTTTGATGAACCCCAGCGCTCCAGTATAACCATGTTTGGAGTGTTGACGACTGCTGTGAGGATCTACCAGGATCGCTGGGGATATGGGATCTACTCCGGGCCCATTGGATCAGCTGTCTTCATCATCACTGTTAAATGGGTGAGTTGCCTTAGAATGGCAGGTAATTTTTAATCATAGTGTACGGTCATGTGGTAAACAAAGTATATGGATATCTTTATGTCATCTGATTCAAATTCCTTTCTGTCCTTGTCACTGTTCTTTTCAGTCTTTCTTCTACTCCGCCTCCTCCTTGTTCTACATATCATTCTTCTTCTTAACTTCATAATCTTTTCCATCTTCTCCTTCATGATCTTCACCTTTGGCCACTTTTACTTTCATTCTTTCCTTTTGCAACAAGTTTTTTTCCTCCCTTTATCCTTCACCCATCCATTCTCATCCTTTCTCATTTTTTCTTCTACTCTTTTCAACTCCTCTTCCATCCTTTCCTTATACTCTTCTTTTTATCCACCCTCTACCTCTCTACTTTCTTCTCCTTCCTCTTCTCTTTCCTCTTGCCATTAAATCAATCAATCTCTCCTGAAATCTGATGTGTGGATGTCATTGTAATTTCAGCTGCAAAAGATGAAGCAGTTGAGGGCTGTGTATCCAGAGAAGACAGTGTACACGCAGCAGGTTGGCCCCGGCTGCTGCTTCGGTGCTCTCGCTCTGATGCTGCGTTTCTACTTTGAGGTGACAATCAGCAAAATAAAATGAATTCCACCTTCTTTACAGATATTATACAGAATGAGTAATCCATTAACCAATCACATAATGGCTTAATTTCTAGTTGCTCATGTGCAGCTTTATCGTTCAACACAATACTTTAAAATACAACTATTAAAAAGGCAGCAGATTGTCTGGTTGCATATCTTCATATGTTGAAATAAATTCACATTAATGAATCAAATCACCCTAAATAGGAATGTGCTATATTCTTTTCACTGCAGGAGTGGGACTACGCCTATGTCCACAGCTTCTACCATCTGTCTCTGGCTGTGTCCTTCGTCCTGCTGCTGCCAAAGAAAAACCGCTTCGCTGGGACGGGACAAAATGCTGCTAAGCTCAGCTGCTTCGCTCTCTGCTGCTGCGTATGTTACATTTATTCATTTTACATAAGAAAGTAGAGCTGAAGCTGAAGGCAGCTGGACAGGTCATATGAGGGCAAGACAGACTTAGAGTAGCAGGTTGCATGGACCAGACAGAAAGTGAAAGATAAAATTATTTGGGGGTTAAACGGTATTAAGGAAGCAGCATTATTCATTGTCAGTCAAGCTCAAATGTTATTTATGTCGCTTTAATCCTGCTTCCTCGTTGTTACCTCTCCAGTCCATGTCCCCTGGTACTACTAAAGAGAAGACAGACAAGCCGAAGAAGACGTCGTCCCGGACCGTGTGGACAGTCCCCACTGAGAAGATGTGGACACGAGGCTGTAGCACCCCCACCCTGCCTCTTTACAACCCCCCGCCCTCCACACCTATCAAAGGGACAAGCATCAGCAAGCTCAAAGAAATGAATGGCTGGAAGTGAACCCAAAAACATAACTGTCAGGTCTAACGTAGGAGGACTTCATCATGAAGAACAGGCAGAGATAGTCGACGGCTACGAGCGGGAAACGGGAAAATCACCAAATAACTGTCAGCCAAATGCTGATAGACTTGTATGTGGCTGGTAAGTTAATCTACTTCAGCAGGAAACCAACCATCATGTGGACGTTCCTTTCTACTCCAAAACATCATTTTTGGCTGGTAGAATATTTAAGGTCAGCAGCGACTTTAGGAATCCACCAGCCACTGTAGCCAGAAGGTAAAGAAACAAAAGCACCCTGATGTGGTTCTAAAATTTAAGGGCAAGAGCAAAAGGCAAATCGGGCCTCCGGTGCCCTCAAAGACCCAATAAGAACACAGCTGTCTGACGCACTTGTCCAAAGTCGAGGACAGGCAGCACGCTACGAAAGAACACACACAGCACGAACAGGGAGACGGTGGCTGAGACAAGCCAGTAAAACTGACTGGAAAATTTATGAGAAGAACAAACAGGCAGATGTTTTATCTCTCCAAAATATATAAATTGTCTTTAGAAATGTTCCTCAGGGGAGACCCTTCGTCTGCTCGCCTCTGTCTGTCCGTACCCCCTCCTCTTTCTCCTTTCCGTCTCTCTCAGGGAAAGGAACCACACGGCTGAATTCGTTTATAAGAATTACAAGACTGTAAAGCAAATTTTACCGTTTTTATACGTCCTCGAGGTGCCAAATGTGTCATGTGGAGCATCAGACGTGGAAGCGAGGGGAAACAGCGACCCAGACGTCAGTCTGTAACCCGACGGAAGCATCTTGATGTGTTTCTGGATCAGCAGGTGGACTCCTCTGTCTGTTAACTCTGGTTCACTGACCGAGCAGCTTTGGCTATGACCTCCGTCTCTCCTGTGCACTGTTCAGACTGTGTAATGTTTCTGCTGAAAACTTTCACTATTATATTGTTATTTATTGCAATACAGAAGATTGTATATTTAGTATAGTGTGGGATTGTTTTTGATAATTTTGTAATGTTTTGAAAATAAAATGAAATGTTGTGACCCTGTTTTTAACTGGTCTTTAGGGACAAGATGGAATTTTAACCGCCTCCATCATCCAAACCATTATGATAATGCGGTGATATGTACTTTGCAGAAGCCGACCATTGACAAAAACCCTGACTGGCACATACTTCAAGGCCCACTCCAGTCTAGCAACACTAATCCAATTCCAAATCCACATATCCCCTTCCACTTTCACTTCGACAGGACCTGGAGTTGTGCGTCCATGCACGTCACCTGCGCCGAACACTACCCAAAGACTACAAACGTGTTCTGCGTATCTTAGACAAAACAGTCTCCAGCCAAAAGGTGAATGAACCTCCCCTCCACCAGGGAATGTTTTGAGCTAGGGCCAAGCCACCAGCTCCTGTGCCCAGAGAAAGGTGTTTTTGTCTGGCCCCAGAAACCTGGCTGGCTGGGCCACCGGCACGACCTGGCTGGCTGCGTCTCCCGGCCCTGACAGGACGGTAACTCGAGCCTTTTATTGCACAAGTGTGAAACACTTTTCAGCTCCTTTACGACCACTGTCTATCCCGCACCATTCTGCTGAGGGGCTGAAGCCCACACACATTTAGGACTGTAATACTGTGGTTGTGAAGACTTTATACTGTCTGTTATTCCTGACCTTAGCATTACACTAATGGAAATCTGATGCCAATCGAATCCTAACCTTGACCGTAAATTCAAGCACTGTAAAAGAGCAGTTGTGAGGACCAGCAAAATGTCCTCAGTTTCAATAATTTTCAGGATGAACTGATCCTAAGGACAACATGTGGTCCCCGCAAGAACAGAAACACAGAATCACAGAAACACACCATCTGAGAGTCTGAACCCGGCCCTGTCCGCCACAGGTCATATTGGACGGCCACACAGCTCAGCAGACATCGACAGTGTCAACACAATAAGTGTAGATTGACACGAGTGTGAGCGTGGTCGTCTCCTCCGTGGTTGTCTGCACCCACATTCCACAGAGGAGTGGAATTTCAGTGGGTATTGAAATATAATAAAGAAATACTGTACGTCTGAACAAATAAGAAAAATATGACTTCTACACGAGAAAAGAGCACATGTGGTGGCCTTTTCAGAGAAGATAAAATGAAAATATGCTGTATCCATTTTCATTAGAGTAATTAAGCACTAAAATGCACAGCATAAAGTGACTGCGACAGACTCTGGTATGCTTGGTATGTTTGTGTGGTGTGGGTACTTTCTATGGTGAGACAGCAGCAGTGTGCCACAGGTCCTTTCGCTGTGTGTCAGCTGTTGCCACAGCTGTTGTTAATGCTGTGAGGTCAGCTGCCTCTCAGAGAACACCACGGAGCTGCAGCCACAACACATCTTCACTGCTGATACTAATTACCTGTGATACTAGGGGGTGTCGCAATTCTCAAAATCCACAATCCTATTTGACTCTCATTTTAATTATCACGATTTGATTAGATTTCAGTCAGTTCAATTCAATTTTTTCAGCACTGACAGCTAAGCCATATACCATTTTTACCCCCAAATTAGTGGGTATATGCAGATATTTTAAAACATTTCTAAAAATAGGCGACTGACCCTTTTCCCTTTGCCAGTAGACCTGCTTCCCTTTGTGTGTTTTTTCTGATGTGCGCTGGAAAGCTGACACTTCGCTCATGTGTGTACAGGAGGAAGAAAGGTGTTTTTAAAAAGTCTCTGTGTTCAGCTGTCAGTACTCTTGTGGCTTCCAAAAGAATAGCTGTGGTTTGAAGGTTAGTATCTCTTCTGTGTCGCTGTTTGGACTTTGAGATATCTGCCTTATTTTACTGTTTCATATTTGCTTTCAGCTGCAGAGGGGTCATGGTAAGTTAGTGCTGATTAAACCCCAACATTTCCAATTTTGCTGCTTAATAGTAAAAGCTTTTAGATAACAAAATAACTGGGTAATTGAATTCTGAAGAATTTATAGATAGTAAAATGTTTATACACCATTCAGCTGCTCAACTAAATACAAGCACTCAGACACTAAATTCACACCTTCAAGTGGGTGCAAACTCTGCTGCCCTCGGCTGCAGCACCAAGTCAAACCAAGTCAAGCAGCACGTAAATATGAAAAAGAAACAAAAGAGATAACAAGTTTTCATTGCCTCCACTAAAAAGAGACAAAAATGTGTGTCTACTCGGGTGTCATGTTTACATCACTGCTGATCAGAGCTGGAAATGATAAATACACTACTCATGACTACTGCAGTGTCATTTGACCCAGGACTGAATGCTGATAGTGTCCTTTTCCATTGAAAAGAAAAGCCACATGTTAGCGAGTGTTAGTGGGTTTTTAGAGTCTTGTTTTGCAAAGATCAACAGATCACTGGTCATATGCCCTACTAACTGCCATTTACATTTAGTCAGTCTATATGGTATCAAGTATGGGGGTAGTGAAGCTACTTAAGTCAGCTGTACGGTGAGTTTGCGGTCACGTAAGAGAAATAAAAAGTCCCTGTTTGTGCAATGTTATTACAGCGTCCACCTACATTCTTTGCATTCTTTATGATTGTAATGTCATCTATATGTCTAGTAAATGAAAATCAACTAGGTTGCCAAGAGTTGCATGTTGGGCAATTTGCGTAATTAGCATAAGCAAATCATAAATCATCAGGTACTTCCCAGAGTAAGTTTATTTTTAACGTTAATGAACGTTTATATGGTTCATATAAAAACCCCATTTGTAGCCCCATTGTCATGTCCCTTTTAGCAGATTAATTAACACCATATTTAAGGAAAAAAGATGAAGAATCATGAGATATTTTTTCTGATAGCAATAAGAAAAACTAATATTAGTAAATACTAAAAAAAAAACAGGTAAAAAGACAAAAACTATCCTTGCATCATGGAGTTTAAATGATGCTTGCAATTGCAATCATACCTGTGTGTGTGTGTGTGTGTGTGTGTGTGCATGTGTGTGTGTGTGCGTGCGTCTTCCTGCCTGTCTTTCTGCTGAGATGCATATATATAATTATTGATATATAATAAAATGTTTTTTATATATACTCCAGTACCAAACTGAAGGTTTTTCTACACTCATTTGGTTTAGTCTTTACACATTACTCCTCTGTTTAGGTCTCTAAAGGAGGATACTATGATGACAGACCACTTTTTTGCTAAAGTTACAAATATTTATTTTTCATGTCATTTATAAAACAAAATACTTCTGGTCAAACACAGTCATAGAGCATCCTGAGAAATACCTTCTTGCTAAAATTGTGCCTCTGCTGCCACCTATTGGACTACAGTATTTATGTTGATTTAGATTCAGCAGTCTGCTTTATTACTGTTCTCTTTTGTGTATGGTTATGCAGGTGTGACATCTACTGTTTGTCTGTTTACATGAAAGACACAACACTCCAACACTGAGGATGCAACATTTATAACTGATTTCTTCCCATTGAGGACAATTCCACTGTCGCCTCTAAGACAGACTTATAAGAACACCACAAATCTTATTCAGATTGTTGTAGCACGACTTCTTCTCATGTAAAAGCAGACTGGTCTTGCTCTACTGTGTGAATGGTGGTGGTGGTGGTGGGTGGTAGGTGGTGAGGCGTGGTCCAGTGTGATGCACAGTTGGACAGTCATGGAGAAATTACTCAAACTGTGTCCTTAACCTGCCACAGTCAACACAGAAGAACAGCATACTTCAGCAGAGCATTTGTTGTTAATTTGCTTTTAGCATATGTTTTTACTACTTCCATTAACAGCCAATGACGCTGATGATCAGGGCCTCGTTTTGTGATTTGTGAGCACTGTTTACACGCAGAATGCTATTAGTGTCAGCTTCACATTTCACAACTGACTGTCGCTCATGAATTGCAGATGACATTGTGAGACTTAAAGGGTTCCCATGACTGTGTACTGGCCACAAATATGTATAACTTTTGTTTGGATGAAATGTGTCAAAATCAACAGGAGAGGAAACTATCTCATGTTGCAGATCGAAGCTTGCATGTTTGCATGCTTTTTAAATGTTTACACACAAAGTTTGAGTATTAATTACTCAAAACGTTTCAAAGGTGGTTTTGAAACATATGTAGCTTGTGTTTGGGGGACTTTTATCATCACACTGGATGTTTGATTTGTATGGCTTCAAATGGAATTCTGGTCTCTGTCTATGAATATTTTCTTTCTGGTTATACAAGTATCTTGATCAGCTGTTTAGGATATTTGATTTACATTTAAATGCACCTTCAGAAATGAGCAGACTTTTTAAGAACTGAAAAGGGGACATGGATATGAACAACTGTAGCCCTATTACTGTGATATTTATGATTTGATTTATGATTATGATTACTGTGACACTTGTGATTTTCCCATCAGTACCTGCAGAACACTCTTCGCACTTATGCACAACTCCTCTTGGTTTACACACAATTTCAGCTCCTTTCCTGCTTCAGGTGGTTCTTCTGATTGGCTCGCTGTGTTCATGTTGGTCAGAGTCATCTTCTGGAGCTGCTCACTCAGTCTGAGAGGACATTAAAACACGAGACTCACAGTATCCTGCTGGTTAAATGCAGTCCTAATGGTAAAACAAGGAGCTGTTGTATCTTTACATACTGACAATGGGCTCAGTGTCCTTTCAGTCAATAAATACAATCAAAAAAATCATGTCAAAGTTGCAATGTATCACCGGCAGCAAACTGGTTGTAATCTAACTTGTAACAAGTTAAGCTACAGTGCATCTGCCCTCACGTCTGTAAGCAGTTCCACAGTCAGTGTCAAGTAGGCACGCCCCAGTCTTGTACTGAATTTTTGTGTTGCTCACCTTTGTTGATCAGACGAGGAGTTGTAGGCCTGGATGGTGTCCATCAGCTGAACTCTGGCTGCTTGTCCTGCTGGACTGGACAAAACGCCAGACACGCTGCAGCCAGGGAACAGATTCATCAGCATAGGAGGCACCTACACATACAGAAACACACAAGCACAATTTACTGCTTTTTGTTTGATCAAGCTTTGGAAAATTAAATAACAAATCCACTGTGTTCTAAGAGGATCGCGAATGAACCACAACGTCTGGGTTGTATATTACAGACTCAAAATGTCATGGAAAAGTTAAAAATATGCAAATATCATTGAATGAAAATTTTATACAACGCTTTAACAGACCAAAGTCAATAAATGTCTGTGTCAGTGGAGTGGAGCTCTGACCTCCTCATTGGTGGGATCCAGGATCAGCAAGCAGATGAAGTCCTCTCTGGCGCGCTTCAGGTTTAAGATCTTTCGGAAGGCCTTTGAGCTACCCTCATAGTAGTGACTGGCTGTGGGGTTGTACTGGATGGCCAGAGAAAACATGGCAGCTGCCTCCTGGTATTGCCTGCAGATACAGAAACACATACACATTTACAAACACAGCTTCAAAACAACTTTATTTGACCTGTTCCTTCTTTTTCTGTGTGACTGTGTTTATGTCTGTTTGTGCAGTTCAAACCCATCCTGGAAGCAGAAAGAGCCCAGCGTGTTGTGGAGGACTGCGAGGCGAAGCCGGACAGCAGGGTCATCAGGCCGCATCATCTCCTCAGCCTGCTGGTAATCAGCCATAGCAAAACACCACTGACCCTGCTTGAAGAAACAGTCTGACACACACAGAACCAGAAACATGCACATTTAAATAAATGGATCCTTACAAGCAACTCAATTCAGCATTTAATTCATATAATTTAGTTATTTCTTTGATTATTGGTTATTATATTTTGTTGTTAAGTGGAGTGGTGACACAGTATAAACTGTTCATTTGTTGTGGCTGAAGAAGTCGTCATACTCTATTGCTGAGAAACGGTGATCAGGTTTGCCAGGTTGCACCGGTCTGATAGTTTCAGCGCCCACTAATTTAATATGTACACGCCCGGTTGGACAACATCATGTTCACTACAATCAACAAGGAAAAGCTTCACAAATGTCACACTGGATGCTCTGTCTTTTCCACGTGCAGAGAGTTACAGACTTCAGCTTGAAAGGGACAATTAGTGAGTGTTTTCTACCACACAGCAGCAGATGATGCAGTTACTGACACATAGCAATGACTCTGTGATTATTCAGATTATTTCTGGCTTTTAAACCACTTTTCTCCACCAACTTAAGTTTCAATATACACAAAATTGTTGTGTTTGTTTACACAATAAAGAAAGAGATGTACACACATACACACTCGTTCACAGACAAAGTGTACATAGCCTCACCTCCTCGGTTCAGGTACAGGCCCGCCTGGCCCTTTTCCTTATCGATGGCCTTGTTGAGAAGCAGAATGGCCTCAGCATAGAGGCCTCTGCTGAAACACTGAATGGCAAAATCATTGTAGGTGAGAACCAGCTGAAACTGTGCCTCCTCTAGCACAGAGTCACACTGATCCTTCTCTCCTTTGGCCTCCGCCTGACGTCTGGCCTCCTTCTCCTCCTCCTCCTGCTCCTCGTTCAGCTCCACTGCCTGAACCAGATCCTCAATGGCTGCTGTGAAATCTTTAAGTTGTCTGTACAGAATCCCTCTGATTGTTAGAGAATGAAACAAAATTTATATTAATTGAGATGAAATACCCCCTGGCTCCTCCTAAAGTCAGAAAACATGCAAGTTATCACTAATGTGGCAAAATTTATTCATGTACATTTTTTTCATTTTACTTTACAGCACCTTTGTAATTGAGATACGTACTCTACAGGTTTCTCTATACCATTTCTTATTTGCAGCTTGTCTGAGTGTTTCATATTGGTCGGACTCACCTGAACAGATAGAGGCGTGCACCCGGTGGCCAATTCTGCAGAGCGACATTGATCATGCAAAGAGCCTCGAGCAGCTGGCCAGTCAACGTTAGGTCCACAGCCTTTTGTCTGGCCTGTTCGCTAGCTTGCTGCAGGTGCAGCAGCATGGCTCCAGCATCCGGACATGTTGGGTTCAACGCCAATGCTGACTTCACATCTTGATAACACTGTGATGTCTGTATAGGACAGAAAACCAGTGATTTGTGTGTTTACAGTAGGAGCAGTATATTTAAGATACTATATGAAACTTTATACTGTATGAGTGTTCTTTAATGGAGTCAGTACCAACTTATTTTCTGATTAAATATTTACATACATCAAATATTATTATATTATCTATTATGAAGTCATCAGATTATATTTCAATATATGTTTATTCCCTGCACTAACTAAAAATCTTGTATGCAGTTTCATGTAGGAATTATTTTATTTCCACCCAACTACACCTGCCGAAGTGGACGCCATAGTGTCACCAAAATAATCCAGATAGATAAAAAAGCAGGACAAGTAAGAGGAAAAATATTGTATTTTTGATTTTAGGGTGAACTGTCCCTTTAAGGTCTGATATAAAACACTTGCCTTGCCTAAAACCTTCCTTTGCTATTGGTTGTTTGCAGGGCTGTGGCCCTTCAGGTTTGAAGTTATTCTGGTGTCCTATTTAATTGCTTGATTCTTCAAAACATTCAGCAAACTGCCACAGATGTGAATGGCAGTTGGCTGATGTTTTGTTTTGGTATCTGAAGTGTTTCTGCAGCTGTAACCTGGTAGAGCTGTTTGTGCAGTTGGGCTCTGAGGATGTAAAGGTCAGAGGTGGGACCATCTGACATCATCCAGTCGTTTACCAGCTTCAGACAGTCAGAGTGGCGACCTGCAGCTATCAAACAGGCGATGCTGCAATACAAGGTACAAAATACATTAATGAACAATGTGTGAGAATTAGAAACAAAACCAGAATGAGAACCATACAAATAACAAAACTGCAGATTGTAAATATTACAACCATAGTCTTCAGTGCTTGTGTTTAAGAAATGTTCAGCCCCTCTGCACATAGTCAACAATATTGCCCAAAGCTGCTGTTATTAAGATTTAGTTTGGATCTAGATAGATAAATAGATCAATAAATTCTATGTACAAATATCTTAAAACCTACTGTTCATAAACATATAACTACATATATGGCATAGATCTGACATAATATCTCTAAAGACTGCAAAAAAACAGGATATATTTGCAAGATAATTGTCCATAGACCCAAGCACAAAGACACAACTTTAATCAAGGTCTTAGTATGCAGGTTCCTAACCTTTTAAACTTGTAGGGCCTGTACCCAGGCTTCACCTCGGCAGCTTTGCTGAAGGCCTCCAGAGCCTCCAGGAAAAGACCTTGGTCAAACAAACACTGGCCCTGCAGACAACAGGAAATGGCTCATATCTTTTATTTTGTTTTCTACTCTGCTTCTAATTGATCGATAGTATTATTAACTGGTACATATATTTAAACCATTGGACTGTTGGAATGGACTTAAAGCTACATTTTAAAGGATTTTTTAAATTTGCACAAGATTTCCCTTTTTTTGTCCATATATACAGAAATAATCTATTCTATTCTACTTGGACCAAAGAATGGAATGTGAGGTTAAAATCACGTAATCATCATGCCTGTCTCTCTGTAATATGTGTTAGGTTATTGGTAAAAACATGTAACAATTTTATATCATGTTTATTGTTTAAGGATCACAGACATACATTTTCATATCATCTCGTAGTTCAGCGGATTTGCACTAACAATAAGAAGTTTTTTGCAGGGTAAAATATAATTATTGTTTGTTTCATTTGCCCAGTTAGGCAAGTGGGTCAGAAATCTACTTGCCTGAACTCACATTTTACTCGCCCCTGCACAAATTATTTTATTTATTAGCAGTTATCAAATAACAACAAAAACAGATGTTTTTGTTTTTTTGTTTTTTTGAGGGGTTTTATGCCTTTAATTATACAGAACAGCTGAAGATATGACAGGAAAGGAGGAAAGAGAGTGGGGTATGACATGCAGCAAAGGGCTGTAGTTGGGAGTCGAACTCATGGCCGCTGCAGAGGACTCACAGCCTCAGTGCATGACCCCAAACAAAGTCTGAAGTTAACTGCTGTGTTTAATCTAGGGCTCCAAGTCTATAAAATGTCAGACAAAAATGAAAAATGTCCATCCCTGTCCAAGGTGATGTTCTTAAATGTCTTGTTTCATCAGTCCAGAATCTAAAGATAATCAGTTTAATATGATCATAAACATAGAAAGGGGGAAAATTTCATATTTGAGTAGTATTTTCTGCCTTTCAGAAAAGGCTTTTTGAACAAGTCCAGTTGCTTTTGATTTAATCTTTCTTTGGCTGCCATTTATGCATTAAAAATCATTGTAAATATTAACTGATTATCAAAGTTACTAGTCAAGTTACTATCCCCACATGGCATTTTACTTGCTCCAAGCAGTTGCAAGCAGGCAATCCTTACTGTCGAACCCTGTATTGTTGCTGTCACTGTGAACATAACAGTAATATTAAAACATATAAGAGAGGAGGGCCGTGGAGACTCTTACCTGGAGATAGTAGATGAAGGCCAAACGGTCCCTGAAGGCTTCAGGCTCCAAGAGCCAGGCCCGTTTATAACAGATTGCTGCTGACTGGAAGTCACACAGCTGCAGGTAGGCCTCTCCCTGGCTCACATACAGCTGAGTCTAAAACACACCACAGCAGTTATTATCAGTTCTCACACTGAAAAGAAGAGCGGAAAAAAATACAAGCAGTGTGGCTGAAGCTTTTTAAAACATCTCACACCAGCACAAATAGATTATCAGGGTATAATAATCAAAATAAAAACTGGAATGTGTCAATAATGCCCATCATTTAAGTGTGGAAGCACAAATCAGAACGTAGAGTAAGTTTTAACATAGATAATTCTGTGTTCTTATTAGTCAAGCACCTGTTCTGGCTGCAGTGTGATGGCTTTGGAAAAGCAGTTCACAGCCTTCTCATACTGGGATTTTCTCATTGCCTCTTTTCCATTTGTGTAACTGCAAAGAAGAATGTCATACAGTAAGCATGATTCCAACCTTGGTTTTTCAATATTTGTAACATAGATATGATCTTTGCTTCAATGGTCAAACCCAGATGTGACAGCCATTTCAGTAAATCCTACAACAAAAACCTACAGTATAACACATAGCTGTAAATGCATTTGATTCACTCCTGTAAATGTATCTTTCTTTTATTTTATTCATGATTCTCACTGTTCTGCGGCCTTGCTCTGAATGATAAGGCCCCCCTGTAGCTCTGGTCTCTGGGGATGTACTGATGGCAGAAAGATTTTACTGGAAACAAAATGCCGTGTGAGGGTGCTTTTTCTCTTGGCCTCATCCAGCTCCTCTTCTGACACAGCAGTGGGAAATGAACTGTGCTCTTCTGCCTGCTGGTGGACAGTCAATTGACAAAGATTATACCAAAATTAAATGAAATACCATTTCAGTTTTATTGAGGACTGCCAAGCACAAAACAGGAAGGATTAGACTGACTGATAATCAAATCTGCTGTGCAAACGTCTATAATAACACCACTGATAATAGTAATAATATCAAGTTTCCTAAGTGAGACATCACATCACTATTTATGGAATATTTTTCATACTTTTGAACTTTGGTGCTCGTGTTACATTATTTAATGTTAACAAACACTCACGCTAGCTACCTAACGTTTAATGGTTATGAATGCGGGTCAACCTCTATAACAAAGGTTATTTTGTAATGTTACTGCTTTACCTTGGTTGGCATTAGTATACTGAAAATAAAAACAATTCAATAGTCTTGCTGGCTTCAAACTACAAGTTACATTAAACATTTTTGTAAGCTAAATATAGTTCAGCAACATCATGAACCTTTAGCTAACAGGGCTTGACGCCAGATATACTGGCATTAAATGCCTGTTGTTGGGTACTTTAAACAAAACATTTGTTTACCGACTGGTCATTTCTCTCCTCGGAAGTGTCCATCGTGTCGTTCAGTCAGTTGATATGAGTTTTAAATTAGCTTGGTCACTTTTGCCCAGTGTGTTGGCACTTCGCTGACATTTTAGAGTTGATGCCCAATGTTAAAAATCTGGTTGTCACTATGGAAACCAACTACAGCACGCGCGGGGCCAGAGGCTTTTATTTTTATAAACAAAGAGTATCTACTTCGAGCGAGAGGTTCACGTCCTGCCCTTTCCGGTGCCGTTTCAATCCCGCCAGAATCGTATCAAACCGTGTAGTATTTACTGTCCACTGCTGTTAACATCGTCGTAACTATTGCGTAAACTTTGAACTAATGAAAAAGGATCGCAACCGTGATTCTGCTCCTACAGTTAGCGTATAAAGTTATGGCTAATAGCCAGTTAACGGATTAGCTACGCGAAATGGCATTAGTTCAGCTTTCGTGACAGAGTTTGTCACGAATGGGATAACTTCGTTAGCCAAGCTAAGAAAAAACGATCACTTAAAATGGCTTTCGACAGCCCAGTGTTTCTGTTTGACAGTGGTTAAACCGCACCTCGGCAGTTCCTATTCAAGAAGTTGCACGACAGTCGGGCTGGGGGCGTGAACAATCTCTGCCTAAACAGCTACATTGAGACTTTTATTTTGAAAACAGGAAATAACATGCATCAAGGATGATCAGCTGACTGAAATGTTGACAAAGCAAGTTGGCTGCCGGTGAAGGAAGCAAAAAGCCTCGCTGGTGAGACTGAATCAACTAAAATGACCGATGTTTAGCTACTTTACAGCTAACCGTGAAACTGTAACGCTATAGTTTATTTTTTTCCTCGCGTTATCGAGTGGTTTCCAGTTTGTACAGCAGCTACAGTCGATTTTCTTCCGAGAGGTAGCTTGTCTTGTCTGACCTGTGATCCATGTGAAAGGTGAATAAAAAAGGAGGGTTAACACCAGGAAACGTTACCGCTGTCGGTATGGACATCCAGAATGAAAGGAGAAGGCTGCTGGATGCGGAGGACGGAGAAGACGATCCCACAGGTCTTATGTCTGAGCAGGATGCCTATCTGAGGTCAGTTGACACACAAAAACACAGTTATGGGCTCAGATTCATAGAAATGCAGTGTAATGTACAGTCAACTGCAGGAGTACCTACTGATGCTGCTGCAGTGGCTAATGGTGATCTAAACACAGAGATCGTTAAAGAAAGAATCCAGAGAGATGATCTGTCAAAGTCAATATCAAGTCTGGATTCACTTTTGTCAAAGTTAGATAATCATTTTGATGTAATCAATCTGCACAATGCAGTTGTTTTATCGTGCAGTAACAACATAATTGTTTAGCAAACAAATTGTCAGATAATAGCAAAAGATGTCCAGCATAAGTTCCCAGACAGTCTGTCCAACATACAAAGATAATTGTGAACTGATTGAGTAATTGACTGATTGTTTTGGCAGAACTGTTTTTTGTTTTTAGTTTATTTTCATTCCCTACAGAAGAAATGGATGCTGCCATTGAACAGTAGGAAATGTAGACTCAAAATCTATAACAGTACAACCAAACTGCTCAACAAAAATGGAAAGTTAGCATAATTTGAAGACCTGAAACTGTCAAACACATTAGTGAGAGTGAGAGTGTGTAGTCACACACTCTAAATCCTTTCCTACCACATCATCAGTGTGTCTGTACTGTTCTCTGTTAACCTCAGACACTGTGATAAAACTATGTTTTTCATCATTCTTAGAATGTTACTTCACTGTATTGTTTTTGGTAAACATTGAAAACATGCAGCTCATGCTCATACCTATGCACTGAAAAAAGAACATTAGTCATCAGATTTGTCCTTTGAATGTCAGCTTATAGAGAGCTTATAGTATTCTACTCTTTAACTGAGGTGATTTTAATGTGCAGTCATACAGCTTAACTGTCTTTTGATTGTGTTTGATACACTGAACTTTGACATTTGCACTCTACAGTCTGCTCTGTTCCTCTTTCTCTCCACAGTAAAGTGAAGAACAAGAAGTTGTACCTGGCAACATTTGCATCTGTTCTGGGTCCCATGAGCTTTGGGTTTGTGTTGGGATACAGCTCTCCTGCGATACCTGATCTCACCAGCATTGATGACCCTCGGCTGCAGCTGGACAATGATCAGGCCTCCTGGTTTGGGGTATGACGGCAGCCATCATGATTTAACATCACATGCCTCGAAGCAGAACAGCTTTTATAAAGTGTGGTTTTAACCTGTCAGCAGTTTTATGTCATCACATGTTGTCCAAACATACCTCGTTGGATTTTCTTGAGTTCAAAACTTAGTTACAGTCTGAAGAAACACAGACAATTCCCAAGGTGTGTTTCAGTAAGAAACATCCAATCACAGAACTTCAGTTTTAGTTTAATGATTACTGCCTCTTAATTGGATGGTCATTGAATGTGTCTAATTCTTCTTGTTAAATGAGTGGTTTTGTGTGAATGTACTGTTACGATGATATAAATTGAAATTAGCATCATAGACTGACTCATGACTCAGTGGTTTGGGCAGAAAAGCTAGTCAGCAAAAAAAGTGCAGATTTTAGCAAAATGGCAACAACTTAACAACTCATGTTCTTTGTGTCACAACTTGGTGTATTAAATATTTGGTAAAAAAAGCAAATATAATCACAGAAGTTATGTCCTGAAGCTCTGTGTTGTTTGTTTTTCAGTCCATAGTGACGGTGGGAGCAGCAGCAGGCGGTCTGCTGGGCGGCTGGATGGTGGAGAAGATCGGCAGGAAGCTCAGTCTGATGTTCTGCTCGCTGCCGTTCGTATTTGGCTTCACCATCATGATCGCAGCGCAGAACGTGTGGATGCTTTACATCGGCAGAGTGCTCACCGGCCTCGCCAGCGGAGTCACGTCGCTGGTCGTCCCGGTAAGAGACACCTGGATGTCTTTTTCAGTTTTATCTGGAAAAAATAAATATTTGTTTTGTCCCTGTCTCAACACAAGATATTAGCATAGCTTTCATATTTATACGAAGCTCTCTGTTTCTTTCATTAATTGTTCTCTAGAATATGTTTTGCTAGATGAATGACTTTAGAGCTGAAACAGTTAGTCAGATATTCAACTAATCATTCAGAGAAAATTAACTTGCAAGCTATTTTGATAATCAGTTAAACACCTTAGTCATTTGTGAAGCAAAAAGGCCAAATATTCTCTGGTTTTAGCTTTTAAAATTTGAGTACTTGCTGTGTTTCCCTATTTGATATAATTGTAAACTGGATTTGTTAGTAGTTTTGATTATTCATTCATTGATTGTTATGTTTCTATGAATAAAAACCTCAAAATATGAGTGAGTCAGCTGCTGTTAGTAACTCTGATGTTCTTCTTTATTTTCTCCATTTCCCTTTTTATCCAGCTGTACATCTCTGAGATGGCACACGAGCGGGTACGTGGGTTACTGGGCTCCTGTGTGCAACTCACGGTGGTGCTAGGCATCATGGGAGTGTATTTGGCAGGTATGTACGCTTATCTTGAAAGTTTAAATGAGGTTTAATGAAGTTACAAGTTTACTCCAACACAGCAGTTTACGAGCTGTAAATTATTGAGAGGTTTTCCTGATGTAACTTACATCCAGCAGCCCAACACCTCCCTGCCCTCTGAGGTTATTATGTGTATGAATTCTCTTTGTCGCTCTGTCAAACTTCCTGTGACAACACGGTTTTGATTAAAATGCCATGTCTGTGGTTGCTGTACTGTCTTAAACCTCTTGATCAAAGGTTGTGAAAAGGAGATTAACAAACCTGGCCGTCATGTCATGTGATGTGATTGCTCTATGATATGATCAGAGTCCTGTGCTGCTTCTTCAACAGCTGGTTGACCTGCGTGAAAATAGCTGCCTCTTCTCGCTAATCTTGTTAACTGCATGCCGTTCACGTTCACTCAGTAGAAGCTGGTGTGTCACATGAGGTGGGTTGTCTCCTGTTAGGTCAGGGAAAAAATATGGTGGTTATGTCTTTTGGGTTAAATGGCCCTTTAATGTGAAACAAATTTGGTATTTATTTAGTTAATATCATGCCAGGGACAAGTGAAAAATCCATCTGTTCTAATTCCATGAACTAAAGAACTGTTTGCACTTCCTAAATTTTGTGGCACATTTGTATCTCCGTCACAATAAAGAGAAATTAGTCACAAGATGGATTAACTTCATCCATCACGGAGGACTGGAGCTGATCCCAGCTGATACTGGGAAAGAGGTTGATACACCCTGGACATGGACATCCTGGTCACTAATTCATCACAGGGCTGACATGCAACCATTCACATTCACATCTATGAGCAATTCAGAGTTGTCATTTATGTGGAAATATGCTCCATGTAGCCTTTTATTTCAGAGGATTAATTGTTTTCTAGCTTACAAGTGAAAAAAATAAGAAAGTAACTTTGTCACAAACCAGCTGCTTTTCAGCAAAAAGTATAAACAATGTCATCGTTGTAGAAAATTCAGTGGAACAATCAGATCAGCAGAGAGGTATATTTTTAGATGCAGCAGATGAAAACATTCGTGAGGAAACCAGGATTTGACAAAGCGTCACTGTGTCCGGCAACTTTAAGTCTGACATGGGCAGTTCAGTGCCTGCTGGCAGGTTTAGAACACTGCTGGGGGAAAACTAAAATATTTTAGACTCACCCACCCATTTAAAAATGAGGACACAGATGGCATCTGTTGTCGATGTCAAAGGGTGTTTAGGATCTGTGGATCTGATACCTGTTTAATAAACCAAAAACATTTAGTTGCTGTGTAGTCAATGTTGTGTCTTATCTTGATTCTGTTTTTTTTATTTCTTTGAGTTTACCCTCCATGATGCAGATGATGAAAATCAGAAAACTGAAGCAACACAGGCGATAACTGTGTTTTATTCAGTTAATGTTATAAAAATATCCTAACAACTGTGGTGGAGCTGCTGATTTACCATCTTGTTATAAAGATATATCATCTCTATGTCATCCATCCTTTTGTTTATTATCATGGATGAATTGATGCATTAAGGCTGATCCCTTGCCTCTCCTGAATAGAGCTGAAACAATTACAATTAAAACAATTACTATTCATCAGAAAATACATCTGCAACTATTCTGATAATTGAATAATTCTTTAGGTTGTTTTTTTTTCTTCCAAAACTGCAGCATACCTGTCTACTTCTAGCTTCTCAGTCTGATCGGTGTGACCTCATCCCGCAGGTCTCTTTGTGGACTGGCGCTGGCTGGCAATCTGCAGCTCCATCCCACCTACGCTGATGATGGTCTGTATGTGCTTCATGCCCGAGACGCCCCGATTCTTGCTGTCACAGGGCAAGCGGCGGGAGGCTGAGGAGGCGCTACGCTTCCTGAGAGGACCGGACGCCCCTGTCGAATGGGAGTGCGCCCGCATCGAGGACGCCTGTGATGAGCAGGTGAGTCTGCAGTTGGTTGGCTTAGATTGGCTTAAATGTTCAGTACCTGGACTGTTCAGGTCAACAGTCTAGTCCCCGACAATGTCTTACTGATTGTATCGTTTTCATGTTTTCACTCAGGGTTCTAGTTTCCAGATGTCTGACCTGAAGGATCCTGGTGTCTACAAACCTATGGTGATCGGCGTCATGCTGATGGTATTTCAGCAAATGACGGGGATCAATGCCATCATGTTTTATGCTGAGACCATATTTGAACAAGCACATTTTAAGGTGAGGGGGGTTTAAATTGTTGTATATTCAGTTTAAACGTAGTTATTCATTATTCATTTATGACTTACTGAAGAAATAATGTTTATTTTTATTTTAAATTGTTGGTCAATTGTTATTTTCAGGAGAGTGACCTGGCCTCCGTGATCGTGGGTCTGATTCAGGTCATCTTTACAGGAGTGGCAGCACTCATCATGGACAGAGCTGGGAGGAAAATGCTTCTCATCATCTCTGGTATTTTCAATGAAATTTAATATTTTAAACAAATTTTACTTTTTTAATGTCAAGAAACCCTTTCAGGAGGCACTGTGGCGGGCGCTAACAGTGAACCACAACGTCCGTTTTGTTGCATGTCATTCTTCGTTTCTGTGTATTCTCCATCTCTCTCTTTCTCCTGTCAACTCTGTAATAAATTCACAAAGTGCACAAGAAAATTCAAAAAATGGTTTTGAAATGAAGTTTTTTAATCAGTTTAGCTGTCTCTTTAGTGTTAGACAAGACTGCAAGGTTGTAACAGATTTTGTTTGTGCTCCTATTAATAATTAAGGTGCTGCCATGGCGATCAGCACCACAGCGTTCGGGGTTTACTTCTACCTGATGTCCACATTTCCCAAAACCACCTCGATGAGTCAAGTGATGCTGCACATCCAGGGTGAGGTTGGCGAAGAACCGCACGCCGACCTGGCCTGGCTGGCCCTGGCTAGTATGGCTGTCTTCATCACAGGTGAGATCCTCAATCACTAACATATATAAAGATGGACGACATGACAGCTCCACAAAAGTGAAGCCAACATCTTGATCGCCGTCTGTTGGCTGGCCGCAGTGTTGATCATCAATCCCGCACCCTCCATTTTAGCAGATTAGACGTGGACTAAACTAAAACATAAAAGTACATGTCAAAAGATTTTTTCTCAAACGTGGTTTCTGACATTTAAGGTAGTTCTTATTATGCTGATGTTTCTTAGAGTGCTATTGTTCTGATAAGTCTGGTTTTATTTAGCTATTTGATGCTATAAAAAGGGAGTTTAACATCATGATTGACAGCTGAGCCTTACTCACTATTAAGTTGGTATAAGGAGGTCGGGTATATGGAGCGGGAACTCGAAAGCGCGGCTCCAGTACTGATCACAACCGCACAGACCGTGGCTCCAAATTATGTCACCAGCACAAGATGGAAGCGCTTGTGTCAGAAATGTTTATGCTCCGTAAAATTCAGTTAACATGCTGATTTCCAAGAACATATGGATTGTTCAACATTAATAATTGTTACTGTCTCCAGGTTTCGCTCTTGGTTGGGGTCCAATCCCGTGGCTGGTCATGTCTGAGATTTTCCCCGTCAAAGTGAGGGGAGTTGCCAGCGCTGCCTGTGTCCTCACTAACTGGAGCATGGCTTTCCTCATCACAAAAACCTTCCAAGACATGATGGTGAGTGATAACAGGACACTATTTCAAGAGTTTCTCACAATGTCAAAATACAGTTTAGATAGTTATTCAATGAATGTGGCATAACATCCTGTTAAAACTGTAACCTCGTGATCACCGGACACGTGGCAAATCGTTTTCTCGCAATCATGATATGATTACATCGTGTTCACAGGAAAACATGGACACTTGTGTCGAGATCTTGACCGTGATTGTGAAAAAGCAGAACATGAGAAACATTAAATGCATAATTTTTGGATCCCTTCCACTTCGAATGAAAGTAGAGCTGAAACAATTACTTATAAGAATCATTTAGGTCATTTATCAAGAAAATATCAGACATTCTCTAGTTTCAGTTTCTCCATTGTGAGAATTTGCTGATTTTCTCTGTTTTATATCAGTGTCAACTGAATATCTTTGGGTTTTGTTGGTTAAACAAAATAAGTAATTTGAAGACACCACTTTGGGCTATAGGAAAAATACTGTACATACACTTTCTTTCTAATTTCTGACATTTTATAGAGAAAATATACATTTCTGTTGCCTTTTTGGGTGTTTCGGCATCCATTGTGAAACTATGAAACCTTCCTCTGCGACCTTTCCAACATCACTGTGACATCCATGTCTATATTTCTGTGACCTCCTCCAGAATCTTCTGACCAGCGCTGGAACCTTCTGGCTGTTCGCCTCTATGTGCATCCTCAACGTCATCTTCACTATGGCCTTCGTCCCAGAGACAAAGGGCAAGACACTGGAGCAGATCGAGGCCACTTTCAGAGGGACAGCAGGTCCATGAAACCTCCTCCCCCCACCTTCCAAAAAAAACATCAGATATCAAAAGCTGAAAAATCTCAGGCCTTATGTTTCTGAACTGACTGGTCCTCAGGGCACTGTGTGGGCATTTTTAAAATTAAGCCTATAAAGCTATGAAGCTGATTACAACACTTTATCATCTGTTTTTATCACATATATAGCTCAGCCTATTGCTAATCAATACAAATATAAAACCTGCTGTCATGAAGGTTACAATGTTCAGTTTTGTATATGTAAGTATATGATCATTCTGGAGGATGTAGTTTATCGTGCTGTTGAACTGAGAGGTGTATCTAATTTTTTTTTTTACCAATGATGTCTGACTAATCTGGGATCTTGGTGTAAATCATCCATTTCTGTGGAAAGTCTGACCTTCCACGTTAAAGAATTTTATAATCCGGCCATTAAATACAACTTTCCTTTAGGTTTTGTTATGCTGAGAATGATGAAAACCGCTCATTTAAATGCTTTGTTGCACAGTGACTCCTGGTGAGCAGATTCAGGACAGATTAGCGTCTCACTCAAAAACACTTGTTTTGGAAGGGACACTCTGACTGTGGTGGAGACAAGCTGTCTTCCTCAGTGCTGCTACCTCCAGTAAGACATCTTTACACTGCCCCCTGCAGGTCTCACTGCTGCCGCTCTACTCTCAGTCTACACACTCATATGAGGTTTGTGCAGGTTTAAGTTTACTTTTCTTGGGCTGATGACAGTTAACCAACTTTATAGAAAGCTGTAAAACAGAAAATCATGTACATAGTAAAAGTTATAACACTGGGATCTTCACACTTTAAGGTTTGAATTCTCCACTGTAACATATCAGAGTGAAATTGGTGTTAAAGGTATATTCCACCCCATATATTTTAATCAAAGACTTTTTTTTCCAAAGAGAATAGAGGCTGTGGTAAACTTGAATTAATTTGGGGTATAAAAGATTAACGTGTTGAATTTGTGGGAAAGAATTTTCACAATGTCTGTATGTGTTTCTGAAACACTTTCTGCGGCATAATCAACATTTCCACTGTATATTGCAGTTCTCACCAGTTATGGTTTAAAACACATGTCCCTTAATCCTCATGTATCACCTTCACTTTTTATAGTTTATTTCTGCACGTTGAAATTTGTCCTGAACAGATGTCAGTTTTCCACACTGGGAATATGTTTGGAAGAAGAAATACTTTGGATTTTTTTTTCCACATTGCTTTCCACTTGACAAAAGACAGAGCAATGCTGAAGCAGAGTGTAGGGAGACTTTTTTTAAGATTATTTTTTGGTAATTTTTGCCTTTATTTGACAGGGACAGCTGAAAATATGACAGGAAAGCAGGTGGTCAAACCAGCGGCCGCTGCAGAGGTAGCCTCTGTACGTGGGGTGCATGCTCTACCAACTGAGCTACAGGGGCGCCGCATAGGGAGACATTTTGAAATAATACTGCTGTTCCGTTTAGTTTGATTCAGTGCCAAATGCATCAGAATTATTTTCTTCCTTTACTAGATAAGGTGCCTGGTGTCCAACTCTAGTCTGTGTTGAAGGAATTTTGCAGAAACTTTATGGTACCGATGTTTTGGGAAGTGAGAAATTTGCCAATTACACTGACTGTGCTGACTGTTAATGTAACTGTTTACATCATCAGAGAAATGAAGTGAAATTAAACAGATTCTGTGATGCAAATCACAGAGTAGGATTAAAAACTGTCAACCGTGAAGAATATGTGGGTGCTTTTGTAATGTTTGTAGTAATAATTTTCTCTTGGGACATTCTTGTAAAGGAAATGTTTTGAACATGACTCAAGAAAAAGTGACCTCTTTTTCTTTTTTGTTTTGTACAGATTATATGATTTTATGTCCTTTTTTTAAGTCCATCTCTCAGTGGGAATAAATAAACATTTCTGATGTTTAAGTTCAGTGAAGCTATGAAAATAAATACATTATTAAAGCTGCAAGCAGCGTTGAACGGGCCCTCGCACCCCCATGCAACTCGGGGTGCTGGCAACTCTGGGTGCTGCGACCACAGCCCCTGCATCATCTGGGACCTGCTGCGGCCGCGACCTTGTGGCCAGAGGCCAACCGGTAGACAAGGTGCTGAATTTTCACCCCCTTTGGACACTCTAGGA